>KZ309662.1:0-26294 GCA_000376725.2 Ladona fulva
AAGAGCCAGGTGGCACAGTTCCTCGGCCACCACACCGTACACTTTAGCCCTCTTCTTCAGATCACTAGATAACATGTTCTGTGCCCCAATGAAGATTTCCCTAACAGTTGACAAAGTCAATCCAAATATCTCCTCCTCTTCATTATTCATACGATGGAGCCGATTTACTTTATCCGAATCAAAATCAAATACTATATCAAAGTCTACAGTTTCTAGGACTTTGATTAGCAATTTGATGATGTCGGACTGAAAAAAGAAATTGTACATTGACTTCAGAGCATTCGGTCTCTCCCCATCTAAGACCTGAGGAGACTGGCTCACGGACATTAATCTGTAAACGCACGATTTCTCTGATCTTTGGTTATAATGAAAGAGGAGGTGATTCAAACGATCCAGATCTATATCTAAATAATAAACATAATCATTCTCAGAACCAACAAACTTGGCTCCTTTGTAGATTAGATAAGAGATTATTTCGAGTCTCTTACACTGGAATGCCTTATAAAGAGCTGAGGTTTCATCAAACGAGAAGTGCTGCTCTTCTGGATGACTTTCTACAATACGCCTCACCGATTCCCAGTCTCCGGCTTCAATAGCAGTATGTAGATCCTCGTACTCCTCTGCATTCCCATCCAACTCCTCCAATTCACCTAATGCCTCCTGGGAGAGAAAAGAACCATCAAAACGGAGCTCAAATCTTTATTTGTAATATTCTGATTAATGAACACAAATTTATGTTTAATATATGATGTATACTATATAGAACACTAGGTTGTTCAATAAGAGATAGCGCTGTTATTCATTATTCATTCGTCTAGAGATGGTGCTACTTTTTCAAGAACACGTGTGTAATTTCATGTAGATCTGTCAACTCATTTGTATATTTACAGCTCTTCAAAGTTGACATGTCACAGTATTTTTTCAATACTGGAAAAAATTGAATATCGTGCAGTAATGAAATTGTTATTTTTGGAAGGTGCAGCACCAAAACAAATTCATGAACGATCGATAAAAGTGTATAAGGACTCTTCACCTTCACCAGAAATGGCTTAGCGACTCACAGCATGGTTTTCGTAAGGATTATTCATGTGACTCCCAACTAGCAGCGTTCGCGCAGGATTTAGCGGAATCTTTGGATAGAGGGAAGCAAATAGATGCTATAGTCGTTTACTTTTCAAAGGCGTTTGATAAGGTAAACCATAAGTTACTGATAAGAAAAATATCAGGAATGGGAATGGACAAAAGAGTGGTTAGATGGATTAGGGAATTCCTATACCAACGCACACAAAGAGTTAAAGTCGGTAACAACTCATCTAAGGAAGCGAAAATAACGTCAGGAGTACCGAAGGGAAGTATCCTAGGAGCTTTGTTATTTCTGATATTTATCAATGACCTAACAACGAATATAAAATGTAAAATTAGGCAGAAATAGAAACCATTTAAACTGAGAATATGTTTTAAATAATCAGGTTCTGATTGAAAGCAACGATTGCAAATATCTAGGAGTAAAGCCCGCATGACACGGTCCAATATATTGGCCAATATATTTCAGATTAGATTGTGTACCGTTTGCCACATGCCAATTTCCAACCCAATTCCAATACCCCAATTTCCCGACCAATTTCTCACCCAATCTGGCAATTAGAGCATGTTCTATTTCCTCTGGCCAATCTCCAATCAGAAGTGAGTTAGGTCGTGCCCTAGTGTCCAAAACAAGATATCGATATATTAATCGAAAATCTGGACGAAAGAGTTTTGCGTTGCCTATTCATACTATTTAATGATGCGGAATGTGGCGCACTCGTGCGGGACATTTGAGCATTATTGGTGACAATATTGTTCTCATCTTGCTGAACAGATCGCCCAATATTGGGCTCTTTATTGTGCCAATTATTGGCCAATATATTGGACCGTGTCATACGGGCTTAACCTTTACCAAAGATTTGCAATGGGGGCCGCACATTAGCAGCACAGTAAGTAGGGCCTATAGAGCGTTGCACTTCATTATGAGGGTACTAGGAGAAAGTAGCTCGAGCTCCAAAGAAATAGCGTATAAAACATTAGTCAGGCCCATCTTAGAATACGGTGCAAAGGTATGGGATCCGCAGCAGGTTGGACAAATAAATGAAGTCAAAATGGTACAGAGGACGGCAGCGCGATATGTTCAAAGGAACTTTAGAAGGACTGCGAGCGTCTCAAAAATGCTGGAAGAACTGGGGTGGGACACGCTAGAAAGGAGAAGGAATTTGTGTAGGCTAGGAAATCTGTATAATGCGCATTGCGGAAAGCCGGCATGGTCAGATATCAGTGATATGATAAAAAAGCCATCGGCAGAAGGGATCATAGGTTTAAAATTGAACCCCCGCCTCAGAGGACTAACGTAGGTAAATACTCGTTTTATAATCGCACTATTGAGCAGTGGAACACCTTATCTGAGGATATCTTTGAGCCATTCCCTCCTCGAGTGCATACCTTCAAGGCAAAGTTGAGGAAGATGTGGTGTGAAAGACGCTGACGACGTGTCTAAAATTATTTTAGATGAAATGTAATTATTGTTAGGTATTATTTAGAACGTAATGATTGATGACTGTATATTTAGACGAAATGTTGGGATTTTTGGATGACATTTATAATGTAATGATTGTTGTTGTTATTTTGGGCGGAAATTAAGGATAGTTGATTACTGTTTATAATGTGATGACTGTTGGTATTTATTTTTAATGAAGTGTACGAGTTGCTGAATGTGGGGTAGTGAGTGATGGTTGTTTCGCTGTGGCGGCTGATGAGTTGTGGATGTTTGTACAATTGTGGAACTGTGTTGTCTTTGTGTAATTGTGGAATTTTATTGTTGTTGCCACCGGACTGTTGTCCAATTGTAACGCTTTTATTTATAATAATAATAATAATAATAAAATTAGAACAGTATAAAGATGGTTTGCTGAGTTTAAACGTGGTCATACAAGTCTCGAACACAATCCAACACCAGAAATCGTAGGAAAAATACAGCGCACGGTATTGGAAGATCGTCGATTAACCGAAAGAGATTTAGTAGAAGCCCTAGGCATCTTCAGGCAGTGTGACCACTACTTTGGCTGAAGTTTTGGGTTTTAGAAAGCTGTGTGCACAATGGGTGCCGCATTCGCTAACTATGGAGCAAAAGCACATTCGAATGCAACTTTCCTAGCAACATTTGGAGCATTTACGAAAGGAAATAAAAAGGACTTTGTGCATCGTTTAATTGCTTGGGTCCATCACTATGATCGTGAATCAAAACAAGAGGCTAAAGAGTGGTGTGAACCCGGTACGTCGGCTCCGAAGCGATTAAGGTCCAGAAATCGACCAAAGAGTTGTCAGCATCAGTTTTTTGGGATGCAAAAGGAATTTTGTCCGTGGAATACCTTCGAACTGGTAAAACAATAAATTCTGATTATCATTGTAACCTTTTGGACTAGCTGGATATAAAAGTTCTTGAGAAAAAACGCAGTTTACAGAAGAAAAAAAATCATTTTTCATCAAACCATTGCACCCTCTCAAAAAGCTGAAAAAACCATCATGAAAATCAGTAAATGAAAGTAAGAATTGTTGCAACATCCACCCTATTCGCAAGATTTAGCTGCCTCTGACTTCTAGCTATTCTCACATTTAAAAAATTCATCCGTGGAAAACAATTTTCTTCGAATGAAGAGGTAACAGAAGCTGTGGAAGTGTATTTCGACAGTCTTCCGGATTCTCACTTCAGGGATGGAACCCATAAATTAGAATATCACTGGAACAAGAGTATTGAAGTTCAGGGAGATTATATTGAATAATAAAATGTATTTCAAACCATTAAATCGTGTTCTTCTTATCGATTGAGAAAACTTATTGAAAAACCTAGTAAGTCCAAATTTAAAACCAAAGTCTTGATGTAAAAAATATTAGTTTCTCATAAAAATTAATAAAAAACATGTCAATTTAAGGAAGAATGGGCTTGAAAAAAGTCTAACGGGACCGGGAATTGAACCCGGGTCTCCCAATTACCTGTCCGTTGAGTTAATGAATTAATACACGCAAAAAAGAGTTGCTATTTTGGCATATTTTGATCATCTGATCATCTGTGTGAACTATAACTAACTAACACTTTGTAATGTAATTGTGAAACTCTTGTTCTCTTACCTGAGATTCTCTCCGACGCTTGGGAGGCACTTCTGGAGGTGCTGTAGATGTGAATGCTCCATCGTCATCTATGGATGCCCGCTTCCTCTCCATCTTGTCCCTTTATTTCCCTCTGGAAACAATCAAAAGGGTCCAATGTAAAGATATCCAACGTTTCGCAACAAACCCCGATTAAACTTTGAGTGTATGACCAACACTCAGCAGTATTCAGTTAAAATAAAAGGGTGTTTAACCACCGTGGGAAATTATTAGGATAAATATTAATAATTCTAAGTTAATAATACTCAGCTCATGAAAAAATTAATAGAAATACATAAATGCGTTTGAACGTAATCTGATGGATCACAATGATATTTGTTTCAAATCAAATTAATAAGAGCCTATCATCCCCCTCTTAAACTCCGTCCACTCCTTACGGTTTATCATGCGATTTTTCTCATCAGAAATCGTTCCAATGTATCGCGAGTGACTTCAAATATTCAATATATCGTGGGATGTATCTTCCGATTCGGCATCTGGAATTTTGGTACGCGGAGATTTGGTTTGAAGGAAATTCATTGAAGAAATATAGTTAGGATTCCTTCCAAGGATTTTGATATGAACGATTGCCTTTTAGCCTCATAAATATGTTAATGTTTATTTTTCAGAATGTCCAGATAGGAAAGGGCGATGCGGGTAATAAAACCCCAACTTCCTCCAACCAACTCCATTATACATATATTCATTGCGTTACGCATTGTTTATTCGTAATCTGTGCAACGGTACGAGTGGTTTGATACCCATTACCACTACGCCTTACAAATAACCATTTCCGTTTGTCCATTTGAGTAATCTTTATGTAACTGCCAGGAGATTTATAGCAAACGTCAGCGTCCTGAAATTGTCTACCCTCCTCTTCTCCCAATGATTTCGATATGAACAATATCCTTTTAGCAACATAAATTTGTTATTGTAAATTTCTATGGTTATTTGCAGTCTCTCTTCCTAAGTACCATTCAAATTAATCATCTATGCCGATTTCCTCTCTTCGTTATTTATCTCTGAAACAACACTCATTTATCTCGGGATGCGTATTCCTTGCGTATCAATTAATTTATACATAAACAATACTTTTGTCATATTTTTACGTCCGGATAACTGTTTTCCTCCCCTATTGCACGCTCCGATTCCAGTAAGGCATACTTCTAATTATTGTTTAACAAAAGGTTAAATACTAACAAAACTATTGCATTCTATCCAGCAACAACAATAACAATTAATTATGAGAAATCTCAGCCTTTCCCAACAACAAATTTATCGCGTGTCGTTACTAAATCATCGTGGCACCCAGCCGCCGCGGACCAAATCGTCGCGGGAACAAATTGCCGTGGGACCAAATCGTAGCGGACCAAAGTTCCGGCTGCGACGCGGGAGATTGGTTAGTAGCAATAGCAGTCTCGCATCTACTTCTGCTACCCCTAATGTTATTGAAAACAGTGGCTCAAAGAATGTAAATACCTACTATCGGCTTTAAAACTGTTTCTCACAAACGCAAATTTAGCACTATTGACAAACCTACCTCTTCCGAACCTATTCCCACTAAGAATCGCTTCGACCCCATTCGAAACGATTACCTACCTTCAACATATGCACCACCTCCACCTAACCCACAACCCGTCAAAACCAAAATTCCCTACATTAAAATTAGTTTTAATAAATCGTGGCCTAACATTCTCAAGGGCATTATCGCTAACACTAGCCTACCTCCAGTCTGCCAAATGTCCGGAGCCAGCACAATACTTGTAAAAAATCAAACAGTAGACGATTACTTTAAGTGTATTTCTCATCTTAAAAGTATTAACTGCGAATTCTTCACTTATCAAATTCCAAGCAAAAAAAATTGCGACCTTGTTATTCATAACCTACCAACTAATACTGATTGTGATGCTATCAAGCATGAGCTACTAGCCAAGAATATTCCTGTCATAAATGTTTGTCAAATCTTTACCACTCGCCCCACCACCTCTGAACAATTGCAAGGTATAAAAATAGGTGAAGAGAGATCTTTATTTAAGATCACCACCCAGCACCTTGATAACCCCGAAATTATTAAAAATATTGACAAAATATTCTATCAGCGAGTTACCATAACCGATTATATTAAACCAAAGCAACTTGTACAATGTCAGAAATGTCAGCGTATTGGGCATACTCGTAACTTTTGCAATATGCCATTCAATTGTGTCAGGTGTGGAGGCCCCCATGCTTCTACAGACTGTAAAAAAGCAAGGGATGATGATCCAAAATGCTTCAATTGTAATCTAAATCACCCTGCGAACTATCGTGGTTGCAAAGCATTCATTGCAGCTAAGCAAGCCATCCTCCATCGCAACAGAATCAACTCCCCTGCACCTAATACCAGCTCCAACTCCCACCTCTCCCTACTCCCTCCTACCGCCTGGTCTGTCACTCTACCGGCATGAGGGAATTGTTTCTTTCATTAAAAGAGAGTCTCATGAAAGCCAAGGTTGCGGCGTTAAGAAAATTGGCTTTTAAGTGAAATATATTTTCAATTAACAATAAGATACCGTTTCATTCTGTACACATACTGTATTGTAATGTAAACATAGACATCATCGAAATATGTTGAGCCTTATTCAAGTCACTCATCGACAGCGATCCATATTGAAAGTCAAATCTTATAATTGATATTTAAAACATTTTCTACTTTTTCGTAAATTATTATAAAATAGCTTATTTTTTTACCAACTTACTTTTACAAGCTTACTTATTTACCAACATAAATTGGACCTTCTAGAAATCAATTCATAAGTGATGTCATAAGCATGATACTTTCATAAAATGCAGTTTTTGTCAACTCTTTTGCATAATAAATCATCGGTCTCTTCCTTAAAAATAACCTCGTAATGCTATTTCGATGCTCTTTGGTCAGGAAATTTATAAAAATAAATAATAGGTACAAGTTATAATTTTATTGACAGCACTGGCAAATAAGGTTGATTGATTGAGTTTACTTACATTGAAATTTCTATAGATATTTCATATTAAGGTAAATAATTAAAAAAAAGAGGAATTCTGAATTACTGCGACGACAGAACAGGAAATTGAAGATGAAGATTATTCCACTTGCTTCAGCGATATCTGTACCTAAGCTGTCAAGTGCTGTATTGAGCAATTACTCTCTAACTTACAAAAAACTTTAAAAGTATCTATAGGACCTATATGCTTAACTTTTCTTTATGATAGATTCAATCTATAATAATAATTGAAAGAATCACACGTTCATCCTATTTGATTCGAAAAAGTACGACCCTTTAAAAGCATCCATGTTTGCAGAATTGAAAAAAATGATGCAAGTTAAAAATTAATACCTCTCTAACCAAAACAGTTCCTGGACAGAAAATTGCAGGGAAGTATTTCCGTTGAAACTCCTCCGAAGCAAAGCAGGCACTCACAGGCGAGGCTGCGGAATTGAGCTGCGAGGAATAATCCTGCGAATTTAAAAAAATCACAAATGCCTTCGTTAGAAAGATACAGTCCTAATTAATTAGCCAAAGATATTTCTATACTTTTCCTCAAATTTCAGACGAATAATACGGTACGAGATTTAGCTGTCGACTCCTATTTGGAGTGCACAATTCCAATATACTGTATCAAAGGATCGTTGTAATTGCTACAAAAGCGTGATAACGAAATAATATACAAACCAAAGTTTAATCTCGCACAGAATTACACATGAGCATCGTAATATGTAATTTACACATTTTAATTTAAAACATACATACGACCAATTAAAATTCTTCATTCCACGGATGGCTTATTCATTATCGGTTATTACTTACTTAAGGATAATTTTGATGTCTAACAACTTTATTCAGCTAATTTTATCGAAATACCAGACTTAATTACAAGATAGTAACACCATCGCCAAAATCACATTTTTTGAAATTTTATTACATCATACTGATTGATCATTAACTTATGCGAAAATGTAAGGACTTATCAGAAATTGTTGCCAACGTCCACAACTCAAAGTTGTTGTTGTTAAAAAAGTTAAATCGTAACTGCCAGGTACAACTTATACTCGAGATACGTAAAATATTTTTAAACTTTCAATGCAGGAGTTAGACTTATACAGGTGTAGAATATTGATATTTACGTTGGCTACGTTGTTGACATTTTTGAGATTGATTCTGATCATTCTGATTCACTGAGCGTTCAATTTACTTAGAATAATATGCAAACACAAACTTAAATCCGGAACCCTTACCCTGCAACACGCGAATACGGTTGGTTAAATCAAGTCGCAACACTAATTACGCTACGCTTATACGTTACAACAATAGTAACAAGTCACGCTAATTTAATTAGAATACCCCAATTAATCACAAGACAGTTACTTTGTCCCCAAACAATCTCAACTTTCGTAATTTTAGTAAACCAATTTTGGATGATTGAGTTCGGAACAGAAATTTGGATGTGAACTGCATTCGCATTCCAGATTATTTTCCGTTCCTTCAAACTCCGAATTCAGATGAGTGATTCAAAATTCCCAGTTCTTTTCGATAATCTGACAAGTGATAATTACAGAATCTTCGGCGATTCGATTCGCTTGTAATAATCGGGAGGAAGATCTATTTCTCACTTGATATAGAAATATTGCTTCTCTCCGTAACTTCCTCTGCAGTCATTTTGAGATCCCCAAAGTTGGTAACCAACGCCCTGCCCCGGATGTAAACCAGAGAAATATTTTTTCACACTAATCGTCGGATATCACGAGAACATTCTTGTAATCTCACCTTATTTCAAGAACCACCTCAACCGCTCCTTCAAACCAATACTTTCTTCTGAGAAGAATACTAAAGACGACCAAACCAGAGAACAACGAAATCTCCCCACAGCCCCGTGCGGCAGATTATTCTATTACTATTCTGTAGGATGAATACTTAATAAAAATTTGAGAGAAACCGGAAAAAGAACGAAAATTTCGCTGTTTTGGAAATTGCGCATCTCGCGCAGGTCTTTCGAACCTGCGAAATAGGTTTCCACACCGTCGATATGGGTCCTAACAATGCATTACGTAATTGGAACTGCGTGACCTTTTTCAAGGTCGGATGTATGAATTGAAAATTGTGGAAAAAAGCTAACTATAATAGTACAATATTCATTTGAAGTTGCTTATTACGAAGAAGAGCAATGTCTTACCTTATTTAAGGAGTGCCTGATACGCTTCTCTCTGTGTTGAGCGATTGTGCGGTTCTTTGAGTTCCTCTTCCGAGATTCGCAGACGCGCAATTGAGACTCTCGTCTTTGGCACGTCTGCTTTATCTCTCCGCTGACGTCAGAGGGGAATGACTCAGGAAGACGCGTGTCTGGGGCCAATGCGAAGGACGCCGGCGTATGCAGAGCGGATTAACATTTTCTTCGAGGAGATTCTCACTTAATGTACATTCAGAGAAGCATGACGGAACTTCATTTGGTTTAAAAATATATCTATTATCGTATATATTTGGTCCTCCTAAGCCGGACACAGTCGGTCGTAAGATCATAATAACTCGATATATTTCATACCGTCACTTATAATATTTATTCCACCGTTTTCAAGTCATGAAAGCCTACTTTACGTACATTTCTTATAGAAAAATATAAGAGCTGGTGATCCCCGTGTACTTATATGGGATAACTCATGAATTCAATGTTCAACAATTGCCTTAGTCGTCAAAGGGATGGGTTGTTTATTTCCCAAAAATTTAACGAATTTTCCGTGTATTTTATTAAAGTTCTCGCAATTTGGAATTTATATGACTAATTCACGACTGAAGTAAGAAACTGTGATCATTTTCATTTCTTTTGACACCACCCCTGATTTCCCAAGACCATTATATCTAATTTAATTCTGTAAAAGAAACAACCTCTGCAGGTAACGAAAACTTACTTTACGTACATTCCTAATGGAAACGTAATATGGGCTCCCGGGTTCGAACCCGGACCTTTACAGAGATGAGAATAATTTTCATCATCGTAGAAACACAATGCAATTTGTTTCAGATCTCTAAGTCAAGCCGTTTCTGACATAAATAGGGGATGGACGGACGGACATTTGCTTTTTATATATTTGATATTACCTACGTTACCATCACCGGGTATATCTTCGTCTTAAATACGGCGAAGAGAATAGCCTTTTGGAGTGAAGAAAAGTTCGCGATCGATGTGATTTCGCGTTAGTTTTACCTCATCTTGAGTATGCGGGCAGTGTATGGGCCGATAAGTGTTGTATTCGGGAATTTAAAATGGTGCAGCGAAAGGCGATACGTTTTGTGAAGAATTGCTTCGATAAATCAGTGAGCGTCACTCAGATGCTTCGGGATGGGAATCTTTAAAGTTAGAAGATATATTTAAAGGATTCATTTACTGGATAGATTCAGAGAAATCTGGTTCGGAGATGTTGTAGGCGATGTCATGCGTCCACTATGTTATTATTATTATTAGCACATACGTTACAGATTGAGTACTAGTCCAGTGGTACCACCATCATAGCAATATTTTATATATTAATACATCAACATGCGATACAATGAGAGCACTTTATATGCACCACTTCTTCAAATTATAACAATGTCACTAATTGAATACAATGTTGAATTATTACGATGTTATTGATTGGATATTACAGACTGAAACGTTATGACAATGTTATTGATGTCAAAGAAAATATACCAACTTGCCAAAATATTACACTTTTACAATACAAATATCCTTTAGCTCAAACAATATAACTCAGATACCTCTTTTACAACTAACACATTTCCCATAGAATCTAAACTATATATTGTTCACTAATTTACTTCTGTTTACAATGTTACACAAGCCATTCTGACTCTGCAAGAAAGATCAGGGAAATAGATACTAGAATGAATCGATTCAAGAAATCATTCCTTATATATGACTTAAAAATTTCCCTTGTGTTGCGCATAGTTTAATATGAATTTGAAATGCATGCTAGAGTAATAAGCACCGAAGTGCATGATGGGATGGATGTTAGCATGAGAAAGACACCACTTTGCGAAGATTTAAAAGGAAGTTGCGGTTGCTATAAATAAATGCGGTTGCTAACTGCGCAATGTCCTTCGTCGAGCGACGGAAGGCCTTCGAAGGAAGTGTCGCCTCAGACGAAATCCGCAAATGTCGTTGACAGTCAAAATATGTGGTTGGGTCACTTTCAAAGATGGCGGTTCTAAATTACCAGTTCGTTCAATAAGTTTTGTAGTTCGATACGAAAACCACAATTTAATGGTTTGAAATACATTTTATTATTCAATGTAATCTCCCAGAACTTCAATACACTTGTTCCAGTGATCTTCTAATTTATGTGATGTGTGGATTTTGCAACAATTCGTACTTTAATTTACTGATTTTCGTGATGGTTTTTTGAGCTTTGTGAGAGCGAGCGTTGTGTTGATGAAAAATGATTTTTTCATCTATAAACCGGGCCTTTTCTCACGAATTGTTACATCCAGCTTGTCCAAAAGGTTACAATAATAATCTGAATTTATTGTTTTACCAGTTTGGCGGTAATCTACGAACAAAATGCCTTTTGCATCCCAAAAAACTCTTAGACGACTCTTTGGTTGATTTCTGGACCTTAACTGGCTTCGGAGCCGAAGTACCGGGTTCACACCCTTCTTTAACCTCTTGTTTTGATTCAGAATCATGGTGGTAGCACCATCTTTAGACAAATATATAACGGACCTAACCCCACCATGTCATATCGAACGACAAAACCTAATGAACTACCAACGAGTGATAGGCGAGGAATCACGTGTTTCATTCGTGCATTCCTCCGTGCCGTGATCGAAGTGATAATGGGTTTCGGTGTAATCACTCGCTTCTACCTATAGTCTGAATCCATTCGAATGATTCTATTCGGTTCTTTTCTCGCTCCATAGCACGACATCACTGCGTCAAAATGTGTCTATTTTATTTTTTAGTCGTTTGCACACGTTCAAGCAGAGAGGTGGTGTCGTACTTGTTATGTAATCCGAGTTTGGGAAAGTACATTGCGTAGGGATAAGATGCTGATGAGGAAGAATTATAACCAATCGTTACTTCGTGGAACGACGAAATGAACGTTAAATAATGAAAGAAAACTTTCCAAAGGAATATAATTGAACGACCGCTTTCAGCACAGAGACGGTGATAGACAGAGATACTAAGGATGAGGTAGAAGTAATTGCCTAACAGAGCCGCCGATTTTTTTCCGTAAAGTCCCGGGTTTGGACACTATGGAAAAATGCGGACATCCATTCTTGGCATCATGGGTTCGATTCTAGGAGGCCCCAAAAAGGGTACTTTTCCTGTTTAAATGTATTGAGAGCATCTTCAAAAATTCGTTTAGCGTATTTAGCATAAAAAGATAGAACGTTGAAATTTACGGAATCGTTAGAAAATGATTTTATCTTCCGTACGGCGCAAGAACTTTATCCCTAATCGCCCCAGGTTCGATGCTAAATATTCTTATCGCCAAATTTTACGGCCAAATTTTCAAAAAATCTCTCGGGTATTACCCTCTAAGATAGAACGTTGAAGTTTACGTCATCGACAGAGGATCTACACATGTATTGCATACAGGGATTTTGCCCTGTGCGTCTTTAGTTCGATTATATTTCGGACATACGAATAGGCAATTCGTATGTCCGAAGTACAAGAATTCATTTAGGGTATTTTGGGTTAAGATAAAAGATTGCAATTCACGGTGTTGTTAGAATGGATAGATGTCTATCGTATGCCGTAATGATTTTTGTCCTATTTGCCCAGGTTCGATGCTAGGACCGTTCGTATGACCGAATTTTCGACAATTCCTTAGGCTATTTCCCGGTAAGATAGAACGTTGAAAATCGGGACGTTGATAGATGGTATCTATTCACATCGTATGCCGTAAGGTTTTTATCCTAGTGGACCCAGGTTCGATGCTAGGACTATTCGTATGGACATATTTTCAATAATTCGTTTATGGTATTGCAGTTAGTGTATGACAGTCCGTTTATGGCAGGCGGAGTGTTGCAGGAGGTGTATAATGCCTTAGTTAATCTATCTTATATATATGTATGTATAGAGGATACTAAGGATGAGGCAGAAGGAATTGCCTAACAGAGCTGCCGATTTTTTTCCGTTAAGTCCCGGGTTTGGACATCTAGGAAAAAAGAGTGTATCCATCCTAGGCATCATGGGTTTGATTCTAGTAGGCCCCAAATATGGTACTTTTCCCATTTAAATGCATTGAGCGCATTTTCAATAATTCGTTTAGCGTATTTTGCATTAAGATAGAACGTTGAAATTTACGGAGTCGTTATAAAGTGTTTCTATCTTCCGTACGGTGCAAGATCTTTATCCGTAGTGGCCTCAGGTTCGATGCTAGGTAAATTCTTATGGCCAAATTTAAAAAGAATCATTTCAGGTCTTACCCGGTAAGATAGAACGTTGAATTTCACGCCATCAACAGAAGACATGCATATCTATTGCATGCGTAAAGGATTATTCCTGCTAGTCCTTGGTTCGATGCAAGGGCAGTTCGTATTTCCGAAGTTGAAGAATTCATTTAGGGTATTTCGCGTTAAGATAGAAAGTTGCAATTCACGGTGTTGTTAAAATAGATAGATGTCTACCTTATGCCGTAAAGATTTTTTCCCTAATGGCCCACGTTCGATGCTAGGACCATGCGTATGACCAAATTTAAAAAAAAATGTTTATGGTATTTCCCGATAAGGTAGAATGTTGAAATCGCAATTTTGATTGAAGATATAGATTTATATCGTATGCCGTAAAGATTTTTTTCCTAATGGACCCAGGTTAGATGCTAGGTCAATTCGTATGCACGTAGTTTTAATAATTCGTTTAGGGTAATTGCAGTTGGTGTATGGCACTCGGTGTATGGCAGGCGGAACGTTGCAGGTGGTGTATAATGCCTAAGTTAATCTATATTACATTAAGCTTGCAGTGTGCAGGCAACTTTTACTCGTATGTAACTATATATATGTCTTTCTGCGGAGAGTAAATTTGCATTCCATCTGCCGGATTCTGCCGTAACGAAAAAGACACGCCTTCCCTCATTCCAAGATAGAAAGACGTGCCAAGGTCGACCGCCTCGACAGCATCCACCGCGTCAGTTGTGTCTCTGAAGTTGCTTGGGAAAGTTGAAGAAGTCCAGGGCGAGAGCAATCGGATGATACGAAGAAAAACGTGGCAGTCCGTGAAATAAGGTGAGACGTTGTTTCATTTCCTCTTAACCGCGATTATATCTTATCCCCGTAGATTCTATGATTACCTCTCGGCCATAACAGAGTATGTGAACCTTGAAAAACTTATTGTTTTGGAGTTAATGTAGAATTATAATACGAATGTAATACCATTGATCAATCACTTCTTTTACCATAGAAATTGATTGACGATTGTCCTTTCATTAGTGTTATAGTAACTAAATGGAAACATTCATATGATGATTGGGGTCAATTCCTGCGTTATCAAACCCAAAGGAATTCACAGCGTTCACACCGACTAATGTGCGAAAGATTCTGCGTGCAGAACACAAATTCAATCCATATATAAGCAAAGAGAAACAGAGGAAAGGCTGAAGTGTTTGTGTACATTACATTTACATATCCGCGCATTCAAATTCTCTCTATTCTGAGCTTCTCGTTGCCATTATATATTTTATATCTTTATTTTATTTATATATTTATGTTTATTTATTTATTTGCAATTTTTTTATGCTCTGGGAAGTTCCCATAGAGCAACACAAAAAAAACAAATAATGTAAAAGTACAAAAAGGCACCCGGAATTTTGGTCCGCGGAGATTTGGTCCGCTACGATTTGGTCCGCTACGATTTGGTCCCACGACAATTTGGTCCCGCTACGATTTGGTCCGCGACGATTTGGTCCGCGGCGGCTGGGTGCTACGATGATTTAGTAACGACACGCGATAAATTTTTTGTTGGGCAAGGCTGAGATTTCTCATAATTAATTGTTATTGTTGTTTCTGGATAGAATTCAATAGTTTTGTTAGTATTTAACCTTTTGTTAAACAATAATTAGAAGTATGCCTTACTGGAATCGGAGCGTGCAATAGGGGAGGAAAACAGTTATCCGGACGTAAGAATATGACAAAACTATTGTTTATTTATAAATTAAAGTCTTTGATAAACAAGGAATACGCATCTCGAGATAAATGAGTGTTGTTTCAGAGATAAATATCGAAGGGAGGAAATTGGCATAGATGATTAATTTGAATGGTACTTAGGAAGAGAGACTGCAAATAACCATAGAAATTTACAATAACAAATTTATGTTGCTAAAAGGATATTGTTCATATCGAAATCATTGGGAGAAGAGGAGGGTAGACAATTTCAGGACGCTGACGTTTGCTATAAATCTCCTGGCAGTTACATAAAGATTACTCAAATGGACAAACGGAAATGGTTATTTGTAAGGCGGAGGAGGTGGGGGAGGGAGAAGTATGCTACATATGTGTGTGAATAGGCAGGTGATGGGTATCAAACCACTCGTACCGTTGTACAGATTACGAATAATTGGTGTGCACGATAACTCAAGAACTGTATAAACTATCAGGATTTCCTTTTGCATACCTTTTGAGCATTACGTAATCTATTCGGTGAGCCCCAGATATTGGTGTAAGTATCAATTTAAACAATTATTATTGTTAAAAGTAAAGGAAATTTGTTCATCGAGATCGAAATTTTCACTTTCATTTTCATAATTTTAAATATTGTTTAATTTTAGAAGCTCATTAATTCGATGATTTTATATTCTATAAGAAAAAGATTTATTTCTAAAATTTGAACGGATATCGTTGACGCTGGAATGCACACTAATCGGCAACGCCCTTCAGAGATACTATGATATATATACGACGAATTTAGTTAATCTTTGATGAAAAGATGTTTTCCATACTCTCAAAGGTATAATATAGGTATGTACTAGCTTAGGAAGCTGTGTATTTCACCGTTTTTCTAAAAGAACATTCCAAAAAACTCTTAAATTTGGCCATTCTAAACCAGGCGCCACCCTCGAACGTATTTCTATTAATTTCGAAAGACTTTAGATCCCATATACCATACGGCCTTCCTTCGAGAGGCAGCTCTGTAAAAATTCGACATGTTTGATCCGGTGACGCTATCTTTGAAAGTGACCTAATCATCTATTTATATCGTCAAGGAGACGATCCGATAACCTTCCCTCGCACGAGGATGAGTATGCGAAGTTAGCAACATCTTTCTCTTCTTAAACCAGTAAACGCCCCCGCCAAGCATGACGGAACTTCATTCAGTTTAAAAATATATCTATTATCGTATATATCTGGTCCTCCTAAGCCAGAAAGTCTGTCGTAGGATCATAATAACTCAATATATTACTTACGATTATTTATAATATTTATTCCACTGTTTTCAAGTCATGAAAGCATACTTTACGTACATTTCTGATAAAAATTATGTGAACTGATTATCCCCGTGCACTTATATGCGATAATTCACGAAATCAACATTCAACAATGGCCTTAGCCGTCAAAGGGATGGGTTGTTTATTTCCCAAATATTTTAAGAAATTTCCGTGCGTTTTATCAAAATCCTCGAAAGTTCGGATTTATATCAATATTTCATGACTAGAATAAGAATCTATGACCATTTTCCTTCCTTTTAACACTTCTCTTGATTTCGTAGGACTATTGATTCTAATTTAATTTAGTAAAAGAAACAACCTCTACAGGTAACGAAAACCTATTTTACATACATTTCTTATGGAAAAGTATACTAACTGATTATGCTCGTGTATTCATATGAGATAACTAATGATATCAATGTTCAACAATTGCCTTGGTCGTCAAAGGGATTGATTATTTATTTCCGAAAAAAATTACGAATTTTCCGTGTATTTTATCAAAGTTCTCGCAATTTCGAATTTATATGAATGTTTACGACTAAAATAAGATTCTGTGATTATTTTCTTTTCTTGTGACACTTGTCTCAATTTCCTAGGACCATTGTTTCTAATTTAATTTTGTAAAAGAAACGACCTCTGCAAGTCATGAAAACGTACTTTACGTACATCTCTTATGGAAACGTATTTTGTGCCCCTGGGTTCGAACCCGGGCCTTTACAGAGATGAGAATAGTTTTTCTGGGGATTTCATCATCGTAGAAACACAATGCAGTTTGTTTCAGATCTCTAAGTTAAGCTGTGATAAATATGGGGACGGACGGACGGGCAGACGTTTGCTTTTTATGTATGATTTGATATGCAGTGTAAATGTAAATCTTGGAACAGATTACCGTCGTTAACCAAGGTACCACTGTATATAAAAGAGTCATAGATCTCAGAATGTATGTGCGTTCCATATGCTGGACTCTGCAACTCAAAGATACGTCTTTTCCTTAATCCGAGATAAAGTAATGTGCCAAGGACGAATTAGTCCAATTTATACATCCGACCTTGCAAAAGGTCATGTAGTTCTGATTTTTTAATATGTTGTTCGGACCTATGTGGGTACTAACATACCAATTTTGCAAGATCGAAAGGCTTGTGCAATCTGCGCTATTCCAAAATAACTTTTTTTTGCACTTTTTTCGGTTTTTTCTCAATATCTCCTAAGGTATGCGTCCTACAGAAAACATTAATCAATTGTGTATTAACGTACATTAAATCTTCTACATTTTATGTCCAAATTTAACTTCGTACGTTCAGAACTTTCCGTGATATGACTCTTCAAATATTGGCCATTTTTTACAAAAAATTAAAAATTTTCGTTTTAGTCTTGTATCTTGCCAAGCATCTTGAGAAATACTTATTGCACAGGAAATGTATAAGAAATGAATTTGTAGCGTATTTATTAGGCTTTCATTCAAAGTCAAAATGACTCTCGTAGACCCAATAGTTCCTTCGAAAATGGCATAGAAGTGGATAAAAAAAAACAAATACAACAATTTTAACGGAACAAACATCAAAGATATGCTAAGGAAATAAGTTATTAGTACCTTTTGCATGTTTTTGTTGTTGGTGTTACTTTGATTGCCATCCCCTCAAGGACGAAGGAGATTTAAATCACTCTTACTCTACGGTCGGAGGATATTTAAATGAGCAAGGACATTTTCAGGTGCTGCGAAGTAAGAATTTAATATTTACCATTCATAAATCCAGATCACTTCAAAATTTAAATATGTTTCACCGAAGAATTAGTTATATCTCGTTTTCGTTCATCTACATTGCGTAATTGGAAATGCATAAGCTAAAGCTTATGATTGTAAAATTCGATCATTTCATCGATGTTTGCTGCGATTTTTAGCGCCGATGCAACTATATATTGCGTCCGCAAAAGAGAGGCTGTCGGGAATTCTCGTTGTCTTCTGGCTTGGTCGCCATTTGTGTTCTTCTCACAAGGAGCAGTTGTCAGACTGATTTTCAGAATCGTGATGGGGCCAACTTAATATGGAAGTAGACAGAGTGAATGTAAAAAGTGTGACGGCCTTCTTCCCCACACGCCCGGGTTCGAGAGAAAATTGACAAGAGAGAAAGCTGCTCAATATCCGTTACTTTCGTTAACGTTTACTGGCGTAGTGGTAAATTCATTGGATTCGTGGCACAAGATCCATGGTTCACATCCTATCGATCACCGACCTTTTTTAGTATTTTTACTCTTCTATTTTCGTAATATAATAATAATAGCAATTACTGTGATCGGTTATTTTTCCGTTGCTTATATTTTTCACTGGGCGGAAAGCCGTAAATACGTTCGTAAAATATTTCGCCGACTAACCCTCACCTCGTAATTGGTACTTCTACGACTTCTTTCTTTCAGAATAAATCACATGATAATGATAACAGTATAGTAAAAAGAAAAAATAAGGAAAATTGATGTAAGAGCGAGTGATATTTAACAAGCTCTCACTGGAGACATTTTAGGATAGAACCCTAGTTTAGCCGTTTGCAAACCCTTGGAAATCGGCTAACGGCACCAAATTACGGTACATACATCTGTTGACCGCGGAAAGTAGGCTCATATTTTCTAGGCCTTTGCATTAGTTGAGGACGAACCTTTGATCGGTACGCTGGGAAAATGAAAAATTGTGTGCAACCTTACGGAAACACATTTTTATCTCTGGAGTTCGACTCCGTGTCTTTTTGGAGATGATATTAAAATTGCCCCATCTTTCTAGCATGTAGAAATCAAACGCAGTTTACCGTGTGTCTCTAAATCTAACCATTTCTGAGATAGGGAGGGGGACAGACGGACGGACGGACACTTCGGAAATTATCTATCATATGATAAGATGTGATGATATGGAATATTGATACTTTTTCTTTAATTTTTTTAGTTTTATGCCGATCAAAGTCCCTCGGATATTATTTTAATTTAAGTGTATGTCAAATGTTAAGATAAATATAGTCTGTTGAAAATGACCGAGAAATTAATTACATTGGGTCATTTTAATTGCTTCCAGGAGGACGAGATGACGGATTGTAATTTTGAAGGTGCATTAATGGACCAAGAAGTAGAAGAACTAATAGAAGAATTTAAAAAACTACAGGTAGGTGTCTATAGTTTTAAATTTCCCTTTCTATCTATAAGTTAATAATATTTAAAAGTGAAATAGGGATGACGGAAGGAGGTTCCTGAACATTGCAATGCTTTTTGTTCCTACGTCTTTGTCTTTTCGCTCATCAATCCTTCTTAAGTGGCAGGCAATATTCACATATATGTTTTTCGTTCTGATATTTCCGTCTCACTGACAGGATACAGTTTCAGCGCTCTTCTCCGATAGTTGATTGTTGACTTAATAATCGAGAAATGAAGTGCTGTAAGAGACATTAATTTAGGTCAACTTCTTTACTTTTAATTAGACATCTGCTAATTGTTTTGTTGATCGCAATTACCACATTCGTCACATGCCAATTTCCAACCCAATTCCAATCCCCCAATTTCTCCGACCAATTTCTCACCCAATCTGGCAATTAGAGCATGTTCTATTTTCTCTGGCCAATCTCCAATCAGAAGTGAGTTATGTCGTGCCCTAGTGTCCAAAACAAGAAATGAAACATCCAGTACCGGCTTAGGAGAGTGGCACGTTAGTTTTTGAAGATAATTCGAAATATTATTCGAAAATCTGGACGAAGGAGTTTTGTGTTGCTTATTCATACTATTTAATTATGTGGAATGTTGGGTACTCGTGCGGGACATTTGAGCATTAATGTTGACAATATTGTTCTCATCTTGCTGAACAGATCGCCCAATATTGGGCTGCTTTCTTGTGCCAATTATTGGGCAATTTATTGGCCAATAAATTGGATCGTGTCATACGGGCGTTCGAGTCCCATATTGGAAATATCAGGTTTGGGACTGATTATACATGCTCGTCAGGCATAATAATACCTACTACAATATTTATAATTGGGATTAACTTTTAGTTTTTGCTATAGAAGGCGTTTTTAATTGTCCCGCCTTGAGGGAATAAATATATTGAAATGTTTTCTTTTTACATGAAATAAATATAGTTAAGCTTCTTGTTCAGGATTCCAATAAGATTGATTTCCTTTTAGGAAAATTTAATTTCCTTTCGACCTATGAGTTAGTAATATTTCATAATTAGAGACACGACAGATATATGTCATTATTGTAACTGAGTGTTTTGGAAGAATTTATGTATTGCAGAGATTCATTGCAAAGAGGTTTAAATAAAATTATCTGCATAATCACCATTTCAAATTGATCTAATCATTATAATTTTTAACCCAACAATGTTGTCATAATTTTGAAAAAATAGATGCTTGATTACCATAAACATTATGCTATTTGTGGGATTTACAGGTAACAACGGTTTCAAAGGAGGAATTGGAAAGACTGCACTCGGCCATTGAAAAAGGCGACTTTGACTCAGTGAAGCAAATTGTGGAAAGTCACGAAGAGGAGCAGTTCTTCTACTTTGATGGAAAATCAGCTCTCTATGAGGCTTATTCTTGTAAGAACTATGAAATTATTGCCTTTCTGTTTCACAAAGGTAAAAAGTTTATGGGTTACGAGGGGAATCTGGTTTCTCATTTTGATATACATGTGGAACGTGTGAATTACCTCCTATTGCAATACAACAAGGAATCGGAAATGTCTCCCATTTTTAGGTTAATGATCAAAAGCCTGTCTCCGCAGGTCTTAGTTGGAGAGAGACTCAATGCACTTTGGTCAATGTATGCACATTTCTGGCAGTCGGATATCAACAGACTCCTAATTAATGTCCTACAATGTGAACCTTTTGATATGGTTTATGATTTTGAATCAGAAAATATCGACAGGATCTGTCATCTGGGAAGGAAAGGAGATTGTTCTAAGATTGAGATGCGTGGATTGACTATGTGTTATTCAGAGAAAATATTTATCGGAGCCAAAAATTTGTTGTCTGATGAAAAGAGAGCAAATGTGTATGGAGTGGTAGCAGAAGAGCTGTGCCACTTGGCTTTATTTACCATATTCGATAATTGTGCAAAGCCTTACAAGACAGGAGAATTTGGGTTGAATCAGGAATTCAAGGAAATTGTTAATGCTGTACAATCATTACACGATCGTTCGGTTTGTATGGAGACAGTTATTCATGACGTTTATTGTTGCTATCCTGAAGACTCGTGGGAATGCGAGTTAATAGCTCGCGTGCCTCACATTATAGGCATTTATGGGGAAGAATTGGGGAGGGAGAAATTTCAGGAGTCTCCAGAATTACAGAAGCTTCTAAACTTCTATGATGATAATGTTCCTAAACGGTGCAAAGAGTACATTGATGAATCACAACACACAAAATATCATCCCATATTGAAACGAACATTAAAGAAGAATGATTATATTTCAAGGGAAGAAAAGCAACTGCAACCACTGAAGGAAGACTCAAAACCAATCAGAGAGTATTTTGTTACAGAGCACATTTTTATAATCACAACAAACTGCACAAGGTTATGCACTTTTCATGTATATAATGAACTGAAGAGTAAATTTGGGAAAGAACTGGAGGAAAGGTGCCTTTTTATTCTAGGTGAATGTTTTGTAAACAAAAGAAGCAATATACTGAAAGCATTGAGAAGTGAATTTTGGGAGTACTTAATACTTGTTCTGGATGAGGAGGAGGTGAATACGTGGATTCTTCAAAATGAATACATCAATCATCTAAATGAGTTCACAAACAAGGACAAGAAAATAATACTAATTTCAGACTTCCATTCCCTTCCAAAGGAATATGAATCCATTGCAGTTAAATATGAATGGAATGATTTGAGCGATGAATACAAAATGCTATGCTTGTGGCCAATGGAGTACATATTCAAGGGAAAAAGGTGTTCTGAATATTGTACTGAGGAAGATGTCCTTGAGTATTTCAGTGAGAAAGACATTATTAAAATAATGAACAGAGAACCAATTGTAGTTGACGATGGAGCAGATCTGGACTCCCAGGGTTATAACTGTGATACATATATAGACAGACAATTTCAGGCAATGGTTATTGACAAAGACTTTTTTAAGAAATTACCATCTGAAATTAATATTTTCTTGTCTGCCTTAGAAAAGAGAGAACTTAATGAATTGCCAATCGATGAAAAACAGGTGCAGTGGCTTGAGGGATCCAATCATGAGATTCAGAGTGGCAAATGTATTTTCATTATGAAAGAGGCGGATCCAAAGTCTTTTGAGGAATTTATAAATAGAAATCCCAATAAAAAATGCATTTGGCTGCATTATGATGAGAAAGAGTTTTACGTGAGAAAATTAAGTTCTTCTGGTGATGTTTTCAGTCGATTTTTGAAGCAGAATTCTCTCAGTGAAGAGGAGATTCTGAATCTCTTGAAAAGAAAAAGGACTGTCCTAATATCTGATAACGCTGGATATGGCAAATCAACTGTCATATCCAGCCTTATCAGTAAGGTCAAAGAAAGTAACATTCGATCTTGGAATTGGAGGATTAACTTCAATAAATTTTCGGGAGATGAAAGAGATCCTCTCTCCATAGCCCATATTAAGGAAACAAATAGTGATGAGGAAGTATTTGATCATTTATTCCTCATTTTTGGATTTAAAAATGGCATGGAGAGACTCCTTTTCTGGAAACTCAGTGGAGAAGGAGATTGTTACATATATTTTGATGGATTTGATGAAATTCCATCAGAATATGTCAGAAATGCCCTGAAACTGCTCTCCACTGTGAGGAAACGAACTGCTGCGAATTTGATAATAACAACTCGAAAACATCACCAGGAACAACTGGAACAACTGTCGGACACTTATTCTCATCAATTGGTCCCATTTTTAGAGGACAATCAAGTGAAATATTTGGAAAAACTATGGAAAAACAAATTGATGCATCCACTTGGTAAAAGAACATCCCACGATGATAAGGATAGAGTTGTTAATAAAATTAGACGTATCATAATGCAATCAGCTGAAGGAAAGACTGAATTATTCCAAGAAATGGTAGACTTAATCAATGCATTGAAAGGAATAAATTTAGAGGATAGCATACATTTGATCAGAAAGAAGATTGATGGTCTGAAATTGAATGTATTAGCTGATTCTGTCCTCAAAAAGACATCAATGGATGAGGACGCTCTGAAGTTCATGGGGATTCCTTTACACCTGTTTATGATTGGAGGAATTCATTTTGACAGCAATTTCAATATGGAAATCTGTGTTGGCATCCACGATATTTATTCAAAATTCATCGATCTGAAGATTCTCATTTATGTGGAGGAAAAACAGGGGATTTTGTATAGTGGAAGGGGAAAGAAAATCACCATAAAAAAAGAAACAGATGATGCTTACAGGATCCATATTGAATTGGCCAATCATCAAATGGACGAGGGCAGAATAGAGATGAAATTGAAAGAAGATGACTTGGAACTGTGCAGTGCTCTGGGAATTGTGAGTATCAAAGGTGCAGAAGTTGATTTTCTGCACCACACATTCGCAGAGTACTTCAAAGCAGAATCCGTTAGGATAAATTTGAATAAGGACAATTTAATTAATGTGCTATTCGAAGAGAAATATTATGTAGTGAGAAGGTTTCTCGCAAGCTCTTTGGATAAAAACCATTTTGAGAATCTCAAAAAAGAATTCTTTGGAAATTTAGACTTTCTGTTTGATATTTTCAGAAAGCTTGTTGAGAAATATTTTGAATCTTCTATTCCTGCAAAAATAGTGAAATGTTTATTAGAAAAGTTTCAAAAAGTTGTTGATTCAGAGATTTTGAATGAGTTTTTTATAAAATTTGAATCTGAATTTTTATCATTCAAATATTGGTATTTGATTGGTGGTTGTTTTCCTGTAGAAATGTTAAAAAAGTTGCTCAGTCGTAATTTTAAGGTTTACTCTGAAATGATGTTTGGTGTGATTAGATTTTATTCAAATCCAGAAGAAGTGATAGATCTTTTGAATGGGTGCATTTCAATTGAATTTGAAACAAATGAAGGAGAAAGTGAGAAAAGAAAGGCTGAAAGGCTTTTGAAGTTGTTTAAGTTAAAGTATTCAAATGAATGGAGTTTATTTTCCTCTGCTATATTTAATGAGGGAAAGGAAATATTTGCTAAGATTTTGGAATTTTCAAATGACATTTTGGGAAAAGAGCAGTTTATTGAAGGAATCATTAAAAGTGAAGAATATAGAAAGGCAATGGAGGAATTTATATACTCAGACTTGAATAGAATGATTGAGTTATTAAAAGTATTGCAGTGTGTTTTTGGAAATGAAATTGAAATGTTCTTTGACTTTGATCTTAAGTTGAGGATACTTCAGAGAAGTCTTGATTTTGAAGATAAATCGAGAAAAGCATTTGGAGAGACAATTAATTTATTCAAGGAATACTTTGGAATTGAAAATTTGAAAGAAGTTCTCCTGAATTGCGATTCTGATGGTGAATATTTAATTCATTATTTAGTAGAACAAAATATAGATGTGATTGAAAATCTGAATATTATAAAAAATATTTTGGATGACAAAAGTAAAATGAAACAGTTTTTAATGGCTAAGGATAAAAGAGAATTAAGGAACTTGTTTCATTTGGCAATTCGGGATGAAGATATTAATTTTGGTGATTTGTTTCAATTTTGTAATGAAAATTTAGAAAAAGAGGAAATCAAAGAAATGCTGATTAGTTGTGATAAATATGATTGGAATGTATTGCATTTCTTATTTAGATTAAAATCATCAGAGAGAATAATTGAGAATTTGAATCTTATAAAGAATTCTTTAGCTGATGAAGAATTATTTAAAAAGCTTTTAAAGAGTAAGATTAGAGATTTAAGGAACATAATCCATTTGGCAGCAGAGAATGAAAATGAAATAAATATTTCTATTTTAAATTCACATTTGAAAGAAATTGAAACAAAAGATCTTTTGATTGAGAGAGATGAAGATGATTGGACATTTCTGCATTTTGCAGCAAATAGATATTCACCAAACTTACTTGTTTTGTTGAATTATTCATTTAATATTCTAAAAGGTTATGAAAGTCTATTTGAAGAGATTATTCTGGCTGAAAATAAAGATGGAAATACATTCCTTCATCTGTTTGTTAAATGGTATTATTATAATTTTAGAGAAGAATTTGTAATTGAGTTAATCAAATCAGTGAAAGAAAAAGTATCAAATGACACTTTCAAGAAATTGTTGAGAATTAGGAATGAAAATGAAGAAACATGTCTGCAAATTAAAGGAAGGAATAATGAAATTAAGAACAAAATTATTGAATTTATTATTTAAAAAATTTTGGAGAAAAATTTGTTTGAAAAACTTTCACAGAATAATTAAAACGGTGATAGTGATGAAGATGGTGATGAAGAATGATTGATGACATGTTTGTAAAAAGTAAATCAATCAATCAATCTTAATTAATCAATTTAATTTGTATCATTTTAAAATTGTTAAAAATGGTTATTAAAAATAAAAATGTGTGTGAATTTGATAAAATGTTTATGATTATGATGAATATGAATCTGATGATTTCTCTTATTGGTGACGTACTTTTGTAAATAGTAATTCAATCTTAAAAGAAAAATGTGTGTATTTGATAAAATAATTCAATCTTAGTTTAATTTCTATTACATTCTAC
>KZ309662.1:26857-47936 GCA_000376725.2 Ladona fulva
TTATATGTTTGTAAAATTCTGTGTTATTGTTCATATTTATAATTAAAGAGAAGAATGTATAGAAAACAGTTGATAACTAATTAAATACTGTGAAAATTAATAAATTTGAAGATTTAAATGTAAAACTTGAGCTTCAAAATATATTTATTCATCAGCACAAACTGTCTCCTCTTTTTATTGCAATTCTTTCAACTTTTAATGAATCCTTCAATTTAATATAAATAATCACACATTTATTTAAATAAAAAAGAGAAATTTGCTATTTCCAGAAAAAAACACTCACAAATACGAAACAAATATCAATTTCCCTCTTCGGTTAACGAAATACATTTAAAATGACAAAACAACTGCAGTGTTCTATAAATCGGGAATTTTCTAATACAACGTAAGTTGATTACGTAAACAATCGTCACCATGGAGATCGGTCGCCTTGACAACACACAGTACGATAATCAAATCTGTTTCTATGAATGGAAAATCGAGCATATACTCATTACAAAGTGCCATTGTCATCCTGACAACTATTTACACATTCTTTTTACGGAAATAAACCGAAATTTTCCTATTTGTCAGCAAGCAGATTAAGAATATCTATTAAATTTCCCTCCTTTTGAGACTTGTCTCGATTTCGTGCGACTATTCTTTCTAATTTAATTTGCAAAAGAAACAAATAAAAGTATTTATAGTCGTGAAATATTGCTTTGGATTCAAAATTTCCGGAAATTTGATGAAAAAGTGGAAATACTGTGAAAGTTAGCTGTTATGAACTGAGTGTCCCCTTGACAGTAATTGCTTATCTGTGTTCAACTCAAGTGAGGGACCAGGGTTCGATTCCCAGCTGCGGCAGACTTCTTTTCTTTCATTTCTGCCTCTAAATCTTCAGATAGTCTGACAGCATTTAACGGATTTCCAGTTAACATGCTGAAAGAATTACCTCAAATTGAAGAATGTAAGCATTTTAAAATAAGTTTGATTTCTTGGGGAATTTCTAAATCCACAATTTTTACTACAGAAAATGGGTTTAACTATGAAATGGATCAAAATTGAAAGAATTATAACAAAAATTACCTTAACACATATTATCCAGGGTAACAGTAAAGAAAAAAATAGTACAAAAGTATAACACTAAATTCCCTTCTTGGCCGAAGGTAAGAATAGGTAGCATTTAACGAAATAAGTGCAATGATTTACTTGGAATATAACTTATAAATTATAGTGATTCCTTATGAAGTATAATTATTCCTTGTGCGAGTTAATTCAGTACACAAGGAATACAAAACAAATAGAAATCAGGGGTAAGAGAAGATTCAACCTTTATTGTTAAAATACCACACAAAATACAGATTAAAATAATTTCGGTAACTGCGGGTACAGTTAAAATGAACAGTCACTGGCATTTTGTAGGCAAAACACTTAACTCCTGCACAATATTTGAGGCTTTAAGCAAACTGAAAAAACAATGCATTTGTATAATTCTAAAGGAAGCCAGGGAGTGATTGGCACCTAGATAGGAACACTACAAAAGGGAGCCCAAATAATTCAACCATGTAAGGAAATATTTTTCAATTGATCGAAATTTAATGTGGAATAATTTTAAATGATATCGGCCGATATAAATTGCATACATTATACTAAATATATTCCCATTAATTTAGAAGAGAAATGTACAAAAAATGCATTAAAATACTATAGTTCATGAATACTTTTGCATATTTGGCTGCTTTTACAGTTCAACATGTAATTCCTATCACAATAGAAGAATTATTTGTTTAAATAACATAAAAAGTTCTCATTCACTGTATAAAAAAGATTATTTAGAAAGTCAGGGGAGATTCTCATACTTCCAGCACTTTCTTGGCATTATTTCCTTAAATAATGTCATCTACCTTGAAGAGAGCACAAAAAAGACATATTAATTTAGAAATGATGAAAACTGTTAATTCCTGCCAAATCTCCCTCCATTTTAAAATCTCTCAAAACGAAAGCACTTAATACATTAAAAAATTGCAGAAAGGGAAATAACTACTACACATATCTTAAAATGTGTGTTAATGTAAAACTACCAGACTAAAGGCTTGCCTTTTGTTCAAAGTTATTTTGTTTATTCAAAACTACTGTAGTAGTTCTGAATAAACTAAAGAAAGACAGACATTTAAAAGACTCTTATGGACACTATTTATAAACACTAAAGCATCATCTTTTCAGATGTCTGGGAAGTGGTGGCATCACAGAGGTCCATCATGAAGAAAGGAACTACCACCAACAACTGCCAAAGTCTGAAGGTCTTCCAGCTAGTGAAGGAAGCAGGAAGAAAAAATGGGATGTCATTGGTCTCAGTGAATTTAGAAGATCTCATAACACTCAAGAATGGACATTTATTCTATTACAGGGGCACAAATGATGGAGGACAGCATTTGCTTCGTAATCAAAAAGAATTGGAAAAATAATGTGGATAAATTAGAAGGTGCATCTGGCAGAGTATGTAAGCTCCTTCTCGCGATAAATTAGCAGTATTCTGTTCAGATCATCCAGGTTTATACACCAACATGAGCAAGCAACGAAGAGGAAATGGAGAAATATCAGACTCTTGGCTATGAGCATGGTAAGATCACTACTAGAAAATTATAATGCACATGTAGAAAAGCAAGAGATGCAGATAATGCTGTGACGGAGTGGGCCTGAGAATTGAACGAGGTCATCGCCTAGTAGAGTTTGCTGAATGTATTTACCAGTATTTTTATAACATATACGAATTCCAAGAAGAATCCTACAAAGAAGTGGACGGGGAGAGGTCCTGAGTTCCTTATGTTTCGTGGCAGTCCTACTTCCCCGGTTTCTATTATTAATAAACTACATTCGTAACTATTACCTTCGCAAGGAGCGTTAAGATAGTCGAGTTGGAAATTTTTACGCTTTAACTAGAAAAGCGCGCCAAGAATGGAATCATAGTATGGACCAGTATGGACATTTATGCTAAGTGGGGCACTCGAAACTTACACTTCGGAGTACGCATGACAAAAAATTTCCCCTATTATTCTAATCTAAAAATTTGTTTACGAAACGTGAAGGTTTCATCACAAAGGAGTATGAACTTGAAGTTCAATAGGAATAGACGCAACCACCCGCTATTTCATACGCTTACCACTTCTTTTATATTTACAGGGTAAATGAAAGTTCATCAATTTCGGAACATTACGTTCATGTGCGTTGACATTAGTGGGACAGTCAGAGTAAACACTGTAAACGCAATTTATGAATTCCGCCATTTCTATTGTATTTCGATGTATTGTTTTCCCCTTGTTATCGATGTTAGAGAAGTAAACAAACATGGAGAGCCTCAGCAAGAACTATAAGAACGTGTTGGTGGATTGAGCTCAATGTGTACCATTTTTCCAATAATCTCTGATTATATGTTTAAAGTTTATGTCTTCCTGATTCACTACTTGAAATGGCGTTATCGGCAAAAGAGTTGTTCCTTGACAGCGAGTTTTGTTCAAAATTCGGACTTGAGTAAGGGTAGGTATTTTGGCAATGAAAACCTGTTGATTTTCGTTCATGAAGACGAGGCGGGTCTTTTGAGAATTTGGCACGGACTGTATCGGCTCTACGTAATTAACTATGAGGATAATGGATGATACAACTGACTTCTGCTTAATGAGATTTACATATGATATTTTTAAGAATGGATCGACCGATATTAAACTCTTATTAAGAGGTAGTTTTGTTGGTGTATTGTACGGTAACGCTCTATACAAAAGTAGAGCCTTTTAGAATTGCAACCACGGATTCCAAAGAGTTTATTTCTGTATGTTAATGTATTTCCATCATTATTACAAAAGTATCATTGTATTAATATCTATATACACATGGGCTTCCGTCAAGCATACGCGTTTGATTTTTCACTCTTGTTTCTTTCACCGCAGAGGTATCCGAAGATGACCTATTTTCATTGTTTTGTTCGCATATTGTTCGAACAAATCGTTCGAATTCATGGCCTTCAAAGGAAAATGCAATTCGTTGAGACAAGTTAACAAATGTGCTCCATTCAGGAAGGTGGAGTTCCAGCATTAGAAAGGTGAGTTGGCTTTTGAAACTGCCTAAATGTTGTTGTATTATTTCACTATGTTCATCTTGTTTATCCTCTAAATCAGTCGTAAATGTATAATTTAAACATTGAACGAGGATGCAATAGATGTTTGCTCATTAGATCGGATGCAGGTGACTGATACGTGTTCCAATATGAAATGATATCCATTGCAACTTTGACACCCCTTGATTAAACCAATAATCTCTGTTTACAATATGATATCTGTTCTGGAAAACTCTCTCTGTATTGATGTTCTAAAAAGTCCACTCTTTCTTCTCAACATAAATTTCACAAAAAAATAATTCGTGCTTATGAAGATCACCATGATGAAGAGAAAGTGATTTTTAAAAGGCATATTGTTTCCTTTTTTATCAAAAAGCTGTGATCTTTGTGAGTTTAACGATATTCGCTAAATTTCTTCTCTCGTGGGATACTGTTACAGTTCTTAATCCTTCACCAGTTACAATGAAGAATACGTCATGTGTTATGATTTTCGTATTTAATTTTTCATATAGGCTTTTATGATGTTCTCGGTGTCTTTTTTTTACTTAATATTTTTCCTTTCTCATTGATTTAAAGATCACTTGTGTAATTCTTTCGATGCAGGACAGTGTTAACTGATTCTAGTTGGTGACAGCAGCACTTTCCAGTGGCTGTTCACTCTTGCAGATTGCAAAACCCACCACTAGATCCTTATGTGTGATTATCCTTAATAATTTTACCCCTGACTTAGTCGTTTAAAAAGGCACAATTAAAAAACGTCGGTTGTAACTTTGGATGATCATCAATTTGACATTTGTAAGTCAGAAAATGTCTGTAATGTAGAAAATGTCAAATTTATAGAAAAGTTTAAAGATTAAATCGATTTTCAGTTGCATGATGGAGAAGCTGTAATTAAAAGTGAAATATTATGAATTTACAGTGGTATCTCAACTTCAGAACTGCTGTACATATGAACTTTTGACTTAAAAACTCTTTTCTCACTCCATTTTGACTTGACCCTTCCAAATAAGTAAGCTTTCATCTATTGATAACAAATCCTCAGGGGTGTAGCTTTCAGGAAATCTTTTTAACAAAGAGTCCATCAGTGGTTTTGTAATATTTATTCTCCTCATTTTAATCTTTCATCATTTGTTTAATTCTCATGTTCTAATTGTTATCTTTGAGTCTGACAATGTAAAATAATGTTGAGGACCATGATGGAACCTGTTTTAGTGGAATTAGACAGAGAGAAAGTAAAAAGTGTGATGGGTTTTGATCCGATAGCCCCAGGTTCAAGAATAAATTGACAGGAAAGAAATTCATATCACTTACTATCTATCATTTTCACAAAGCTAAGCATAACAGTTGCTGGCTGGGGAATTTTGGTAGTGGGATCAATTGTCCAGAGTTTCGATCCTATCGATGAATTAATTTTTTTTTTTGCTTTTATCTTTTTGTAGTTAATGGAATTGTAATAATAGCGATTACAATGATTATTTTTCCCTTCTTTATATTTTTAACTGGGTGAGAAGCCATAAATATTTTCATATATAGTAATTTATACATTAATACATTTGTATTATAATGCCACCACCATCCTGCAGTTTATTCTGCATTAAAAATTTGTGGGAGTACCACTTAGGAGGCTAGGGTTGGTTGGTTAAAGAGCTTAAACCTACTAACTTTTATGCTTTAATTTCATTAATATGGAAATGTCGCTGTTTTTCAACAGCGGAAAATGGGAAGGCTACCTGTAAGAATCCACCCTTGTGACAATTTGATTCCTGTGCCATAGACAACGTGCAAATTAATAGAAGTCCTGGTGGATACATAACCTTCAGGATACCCTAACTAATTTTATGGTAGGATTTATTCTACATCAACATAAATTCCCTGCAAACCTCCTTTCGGCATGTGGCAGAGAGTTTTCAAACCAAGCATCACCTCTTTAGCTTTCTGCTGTCATGTATCATTTGTGGAAATAATAGTCCATGAAACGGCTTTTCCTCACATCTATTTCTCTTATTTTATGCTTGGACCAAACAAAGTAACAGAATGGGGTTGCATAATACCAAGTATGTCCTCCACAAATGTTCTTTCTCTGAGTTGATGTAGTAATTTCAGCCGTATCTGGTTTCTTTCAAGGATTCCCAACCTGCATCTGAGAGTATTTTTTTACTGCTTGTTTATTGCAGCACTTTGTAACGAATTGCATTGCCTTGTGATAATAATAAGGTCTTTATTAAAGGCGAGATTGAGACTGAAAAGTCTCTTCTTCCATCTAACCTTGAGTCAATGATTTTATGTACATGAAGACTTGTGTGTAGGTGAAAAGAAATAGAGAGGAAAACTTTAGAAGCAGTGGATGTAAAAAAAACCTAAGGTGATATCTTAGGAAAAAATATCCACAGCAGGAAAATTGTGCTGCACTTTCTCTAGCTCATGAGCATTCGTTTCATCAGCTGTATCCCGCATACTTACCACATATTCCAGATGGGGCCTAACTAAGATCAAATTACATCACTCCATCCTTTCATTAACCTTTCTCGCTTTATAAAACTGAGCATTCAGTTGCTTTAGTGCGGATTATTCGAATATGTGTGCTCCAGTTTGTGCCGATTTTCAGTCGCCCATTGACAAGTTGCCAATTGTCAAGTTGCTGACAAAAGGTCCACGACAAAAAGTCCTTCGACCAGCAGGCCTTCATTGAATTCTCCTTTTATACCCAGCGAGTATGGATACCCGATTCAGGCTTGAACTAGCTCCTGTCGCGGACAGTTCCGATGATTTCTGGAAACGTTATTGGCCGCCTCTTGATTCCCGTGAATTTGCATATTTCTATTGTCCTTTGTTTTGCACATTTCAGCCTAATTACTGAGGGAAGACCCATCGGCAGTTCCAGTCAGACGCTCAGAGGGGAGAGACGTCACTGTGGAACGCGAGTCACCTTGAAGTGATTTCTACGCAGACAATTTGTGAAAGCATTTTGATTGTGTTTAAGACCAAGAAGTTATTGGCAAAGCATTTTCAGTTAAGTTGTTTGATATTCCATCCTTTTGTTAATCGACCATATCACATATTGTCATATTAATCTGTGTAATTATCAGAACCAGTCCGAATTGTCTATATTATAATTCTAATGTTATTTGATGGTATTACTTTTGTTATTTATGGCATAATATTATTTGTTAATTACACTGGTGACTTATTCTCCATGTTTTTGGCTATCTACCTCTCGTCATATCCAACTGATAGACCACAAAAATAATCTAATGCACTGTTTTGGTGGATTTTCTTGAATTCTACTTTCATCAGAATTTTCCTGATTCACCCTGACCGGTGCAAGTTGAAGTTATTTCTAAGGGTAGATGCGAGATATTCAACTGATTTACTACATTTATTACTATCGATTTATTTATTATTTTGGATACCTGAGTTTGGGGTTGGGTATAAACTAAACAAGGGAAACAATCTGCGAATTTAGTATGTATCCTCCTGTTTGGTTTTGGTTTGAATGTGTTAAATATTTTACAAGCCACCATTTGGTGTGTGGCAGGGGGTGCATGCACCGTTACTCTATTTCCCTAATCGTTTACTTTTGCGGAATAAATGCTGTTTTGAAAAGACTGGGGAGGTAGAGTGCTTGCACCCTCTGCCACACACCGAAAGGATGCTTGAATGATAAATATTTAGAAGGCCCGTTAGTGAAAGGCAATGACTTTACAAGTAACACTTTTAGTAACATTCTACAAGGAGTGAGGCTTACTATGCAAGATGAGGAGTGAGGGGATTTGCTAATGTGTTTTCCTCACTGTCAAGGAGGGACCATGAGAGTTGCTTCACCAATTTGAACAAAGGAGTAAAAGAGAGTAAGTTAAGTTCACTTCATAATCGCTCTTATTGCTTTTTTATTTTGTACAAAATGTGTATAAGTTTTGATGGCTCAGTAATCTTAGTATAAAGTAGTAGAAAGTATAAGAGATGTGAGACAAACTGCATTGTGTTAAAGATTGAAAGACCCAACAAAACTATTCCTATCTATGAGAATTTTTGGGTTCAAACCCAGGAGCCCATTGTACATTCCCATAACAGATGAACGTAAGGTATGTCTTCATGACTTGCAGAGGTTGTTTCTTTTACAAAATTAAATTAGAAATAATAGACCTACAAAATTGAGACAAGTATCAATGTTAGGAGGATTAAATAAAGACTCTTATTTTAGTTATGAAATATTGATATAGATTCTGAAGTGAGAGAATTCTGATAAAATATTGGAACTATTATAGGGATACAAATGGCTCAGTCATGCTTAGAAGGGCTAGATGTATCCAATAATATATATATTTTAATTAAACTCTGTCATGCTTGACAAGGACGCTTAATAGTTATCAAATTTATTGCGTTATTACAGTTCAAATCCATTCACATCAATTTATGTGTTAATACAATATTCTATACATTTCTGCACTTTGTGCTGTGTTATATAACAGGAATATTTATTTTTGTAATGAAGCCTTGTAATTTTTTATTTCATACAGTGGAGAGTAGATTATTCAAACTAGTGTTTTGTATCATCTTGTTGTAACAGTTAAGGAAAGACTGGTTTTTTTTATGTTTGTGCATTGATTTAGTTATTACCAAAAACTCAGTCAAAAATATATTTCATTTTTACAAATTTTCCAAAAATCCTGTCAGGATTAACCATACTTTTGGATTATCATTATATATATTAAAGGAACCATAGTAGAGCCACCAAATAATCTAAGATATGAGCACTGTGTCCATGTCATAATAGCTTCTGAATCACCAGAAGATCAATTAGGAATAATAACACTTAACTATCAATATTATACCTTCCAATAGTACAATTTTTATGCAGCTCAATGTAATAATTACAGAATAAGTTATTAGAAAGTATTATTTCAATTTAACTCCACAGAATTAAAATCACAGTGATGTGGAATGACCCAAGACACATTTACATTACACCAAATGGCTCAAAAGAAACCCTGATAACAGTGTGAAATTCATCTATCAAACTCAGCTTAATCTCCCAAATTATAACCAAAGTTGAGGAAAGAATGGAATTTCATTTATATCACATTTCATATCTACAAACAAGTATAGTAGACATACTGGCACAAGTATGATATGTTATATTTGCTAATTTTTTTTCTAACTATAAGGGTTGGTCAGAAAGTAATGTCCTACATATATTTCTCAAAAATTATTCATTCTACAAAAATGAAATTACACATGAAAGAATGATGTTTTATCTACTCTGTGTATTTTTACACATAATCTCCTTCAAGTTCAATTGCCTTCCTCCAGTGATTCACCAGGGCATGTATGCCCTGTCGGTACCAGTCTCATAACTCTGGTTATGGAGGCAGTTTTTCACTCTTAACTGCCGTTTGATTCACTCCATACCCAGCAACTGACTGTACTCCTATCGACCACAGATGTTCTATAGACTTTGCACAAACGTTTGTGAATATTCCCTACTGTTCTTTTCTCCAGAAATTACATCACAGCATGTTTTCTGTTTATAACAGTCAGACTCCACTTTGAAAGCTCCCTACAGCTGAGTTATCTGCAGGAGAAAACTGAAACTCTGCACATACATGGGGTAAAACATGAATAAATTCGAATCTACAATTTGGAATCACAAGCATTGGTTCTCTGTGGAAATAACGAAGTGCTTACTTATTTTGTTATTATGGCTTTCCACGAAGTCCGGCCAAATACCATTGAACTAGAATTAACTTATTCAGATGATTAAATTAAGTTAAAACTTACAATGTGGTGCAATTTTGTTCAATTGCATATTCCACGTGATGTTTTCACTAAAGGAGGTCAGACTTTGAAACAAAAGTTATTAAGGTTATAAATTTCACACCATACAAATGTTGTTCAGCAAGTTCCAGAATCACTGCAAAATGAAACATATAATGATGCTGTTTACAAACAAGTTAGTTTTACACTCTACACATCCCTTCTGTTACCACACACTTGCAGATTTAGTCCTGGAATGCCTTATTAAAATATTTTACCAGGATATTATTAAGAATTGCCGTCGCATTTGCTTTCATTTATACCATGTCTTCTAAATTCTCTCATTTGAGGACAAATTTTAGCTCTTGGAGGGCATAAGGTTCACAAGGGCCAAAAGAGGTGAAATTAAGGGGTTTTGGTGAACTTTAACCCCCTTTTTATCCTAAATCTGATGCACAATCTGTTCATCATTGTGTCGAAGACACAGGACACCTCTTCTGCACATATAAATTGTCATGCTATCAATAGTGCCAGCAGCAATACAGAGTTCATGTGCAATATTTTCTGTAACCTGAGTTGAAGTGTTGGATGTAAGAGTTGGTAGTCTCAATCTTTGCCAAATAGTCATATTATCATTGGTGCTTCTGTGGGTTAGTGCAGAAACTCATGATTCACATGAATCCATCGCTCCAGCTGCTCTTATGTGAAGGGAATCTTCTTCCAGAGGCTCACGACCAATCTTGAAATGCTGAGGAAGCCATTCAAACACTTTCCTTTGACTGAGACAATCACTTCCTTATGCTTTATTATCAATCCATGCATTTTATTCATCTATCACAGTTAAAGCAAAAAAAGGTTGCTGTCTGTTGATCCATTTTGTTTACTATGCCAATAAGCTCTGAAACTGATCGAATTTTAAACACGGCAGTTGACAGTCATCTTCCACAAAAGAAATACTGGTGGTAAAGAGAGTCCACACAGAACCATAGTCGTCAGAAAGATGATTGCATGTGTTTCTGGGAAACAAAGTCAGTCCTGGAACTTTTTGAGTGCACTGTGCGTAATTATCAATATCAGTCACATCAATATGAAAGTAAAATCAAACTCAGTTACAAAATTGGTGGGGATCAGAGCTTATCGAAACATGACAACACAATACAACTATTCAGTGAATTAAATAGGGTCACAGTGCAGTGGATTATATTCCAAGGTATTATTCTATGCGAGAGACATTACGTACCACTTGAAACATCTGTGAAGCTTCATCATACTTAATTTTATTGACAAATACACCTATTTTGTATTCAAAGTTTGAGAAATCTTTCCTCCCACATTACCCTCTTTGATATATCTGCTGGCCATGTACTTAGACTAACAAGTATTCTACCTATATCAGGTTTTGGATGCAGTGGCATGCAGAGATGCCTTTTCTTGTACTCTCCAGGGTCTCAGGGTTGTTAAAAATACTTTGGAAATTGCTTTGATATACGAGTGCCATGGATTACAAGCACATTACCGGAATGAATGATGCTCGCAATTTGACACCATGAAATTACAAGTGTCAAAAGAATGGAAAATAATTAAATATTCTTACTTAAGTTGTGAAATAATGAATTAGATTTGAAATTGCAAGAATTTTGATAAAATATATGGAAAATTTGTCAGTAATAAACAATCCATCCCCTTGACGACCAAAGCAACTGCTGAATTGAAGCTCATGCATTATCCCATGAAAATACACAGGGATAATCGGTTTGTATAGAGTTAATGGCAGGAACTAATGACATTTCATGAATAGTCGGCAAATTTCTGAAAATCCAGCATATGCTAAGTACAATATGCAACTTGCAGCAGCTGAAATATGGCCATGTAGGAGCATTCCTTCATCGACTAAGAAATATTTATATGTTGGTTTGTCATGATCAATATGTGGAAGAAATATTATGGCAAAAAAAGGAAAGATGTTTGGGAGGAGAATAAAATATCAATGCCAATGGGCTCTTAAAGTTTCTGTATATCCAGAATCTGTTTCTGTTTCACTACTTAACACATTCTTTCCAATGCAATACCCTTTTGTTCATGCCCACACCTTTAAACCACAGGTTGGTCTGATAGCATCACAACTTCTGGTATCATAGCTTTACTTCCAAATACTTCTTTATAAACCTCATCTTGATGCTTCTTTTTCATAGAACTCAAGTACATTGCTCTGTTTATATCTCTGTGATGTTCTCTTAAGACTACTTCTTTATCAGAAAACTTTATAGATAGTGTTTCCAATTTTGGTTCTTCATAAAACTCATTGAGTACTATTGTACATCGGTCGACTTTAGAAATGTTAGGATCAAAAGCATTAGTAATCATAAGATCACTACGGTAACCACGAACAAACATGTAGTTTCCAGCTTTCCTAGGTATCAGTAATTCAGTGTTTTCTTCTACATCTTGGGCTGTGATAACAACAACTTCGATGTTATTCTCTACCTTTAAAGGCAGTGGCTTTAAACTCCACAAGTTTTTTTCATCGAAGCTGATTTTCATATGAGCAATATCAATAATCACGTGAGTCTTTTTATACCAATTGACCCCATCTTTCAACCTCACAGTAAAATACTCCTGCTTCCTAACAAGCAAATCGTCTGTTGACTTCACTTCAGAGACTGCTGCCTTTAATAACAAATCACTCCCAGATTTTAGAACTTGCAATTCAAAACCATCCGAATAGTTGCGTCTTGCTTGCTGAACCAAATTTCTCAAGTCAATCGTATCTACTGAACTTTCTACATCAAGATCATAAATATGAACTTCAGGTATGGGAAATTTGAGTTTCTCATCCACAGAATCAATAACGTACACATTTTCACCTCCATTGCCAACAAGATGGCTTTTATACAGTGGATTGTTGTGTATTACCTCTTGATTCCCACTTCCTATCACAACAGTTTCATTACATAATAACGACTGTATGAAGAATGACATTTTGTTCAATCTATTTGCCACATCTAAGTAACTCCTTATGATCTCATCAACAGTTTTATAAGTATTCTGCAGCAAATACAAGTTACCTTTACTTCCTACTTTTATTTCAGTATTGTTACCAAACCTGTAAACAGAATTCTCTGCACCGGAGATGGTTACATTAAACTCTTTGTCCGACATTGGTGAAAAATTGAACGTAATTACATGAAAAGTCTTATTTGGCACATTTACATATTTTAGATCGATATTCTTTATCTCTATGGGTTTGTATTCAAATGTGAAAGTATTATTTGAGTCTACTGCTTCATTAGAGCAGAGAAAGTTGATCTTGGCACTTCCCAGAGCATAGGGTATATAATAATAGAAATTACCTTTCGATGCACAATTGTGTATAACAGTGTTAGGTCTCACAGTCATTTGCATCTTGTAAGTGCAATTTTTGTTTTCTACCACTATAACGTCAGGATTATTTTCAGCACCACCTCTCCCATCCAAAAACTGCGTCTCACATGCACTAAATATGCGGTCTGACTTATTTTTCCTACAGACAACTTTATTCATTCCAAAAGTTTGCAAAATATGACGATGGTCGTATATGACATGTCCTCTATCCAGAACGACATCTACACTTGGCAAATTTGGTGCAAATCCTGTAAGGTCTAAGGTATTAATTCCATCCCTTCCAGATAAATACCCTTTCACCTGATCCCCCTGTAAAATAAACGTGTCATCTTCGTTGCCACCATGGTAACTTTTGAGTCCATCATTCACCACAAAGATGTTTGGACTATCCATTAATCCTTCTGCATAATCTTCACCTTTTCCTAAGTTAATTAGAGTATAACTCCCTGTCTTGTTGGAGGACAAGTCTGTCAAGCCAATTGCACTGTCACATAGATAAGATCCATAACTTGGCACAGGATGAGAATCTCCTTGCGGTAAACAGAACAAATAACCTCCTCTTGGATCATCTGGCTTGGCTCTACTCAATTTTATACCATTCCTTTTTCTACTGAGTAGTACTGTATTGTCTAAATCCTCTGCAAACTTAGTTGTGCATTTCTCAGTATAGCTTGTGATTTTGCGCATCTGAGAGCACCAACTGAATCCACTGATGACACATTTAGTCGTTGTATATGGTACGCGATGACAATAAGCAACTGACTTACCAGTAGGGAAGACGTACCTTCGAATATCTCCATGTCGCTGTAAGTATTCAAGCCCTTGCATTACTAATTCATTATTCAGCTGTTTTTCTTCCATAAACTCCTCTATGTGTTTCTCAGGTTTCATACCGATAAAAGCTCGCAACCCTTCGATAAATCTCTCGCTTGCCTTGAGATGAATAATGTGATCAATTCTCTCCACTCTTCTCACTGCTCTGTAAATATCGGTGCCAATGAACACTGCAGCTCCGATTGCTGCAGAAATAGGACCCGTCACTGACGAAACCCCTTCTAATATTTCAAAAGCTTCAGCGACTTCCACCCCAATCTCTGCGCTATCTACTCCTAGATAAATGCCATCCCCTACTATACCAACCAGCGCTTCCTCAGTACCATTTCTGAATTCCTTTACCTGATTTACTAAATCATAAATGACAAAGGCAGAAGTCCCACGAGCAAGGAAAGGTGATGCTAATTTTAAAGATCTTCCAAGTAGTAACTTTCCCTCGGAGGCTATTTCTAATCCTTTAATAGATGCAGCTTGCGCTACTTTAGCAAATCCTTGGCCACCTGCAATGAAACCCACGTTAAAAGCAACCCCTTGGTAATTGCCATTCAAAAGGTCAGCCAAAGCATTCTTAGCCATCATTCCATGCATAGCCATGGCTGAAACTCTACCAACTTTATTCAGATGCCCCATGACTTTTTCGTTGCTAATCAGCTTGTTGACCAAACTTTGAGATTTGCCTACGACTTCAACCTGCTCTGCTAATCCAATCAATTGCCTGCGTTTCTCATCCGTTAACTCTTGGATGTAATTTATGAACTTTTCACTGTCTATTTTAATTTTACTTACACTTCTCTTCTCATCTACCTCTGTGTTAAATTCGTCCATGTCTTCCCATGTGAATAAACATTCAAATTTAGCTTCTCTTTTTCTTCTACTTACTGAACTAGAGCCTGGTATACATGCCTCCAACGACATCTTAGCTGAAACTTGCTCTTCTTGGTCCTCAGACTTAGAACTATCCATTGCGTTGCGAAGTAAACCAATGATTTTGCCAAAACCAGGATCTTCTTGATAACAAGAAAATTTTTCTTGAACAAAGTCTAACGGTGTTTTTCCATTCTTGTCTTGAACATTCGGGTTTGCATTTTTAACTAATAAAAACTCTATAACATCCGGATATCCAACTTTGGCAGCCCAATGCAAGGCTGTTTCGTCATTCTGATTCTTTCTTTCAAGGATATCACCTGCATTCTGTAATAAATACTTTACTGTATCTACATTACCACTCTGAGTGGCCCAATGTAAAGGAGTGTTTCCGAAAATGTCATGAACATCTACATCTGCATTTTTTTCATCAATAAGGTATTTCACAGTGCCTATGTGACCATTTTGAGCTGCCAAGTATATAGGAGTTGCCCCAAATGTATTCTGAACATTTACATCAGTCCCTTTTTCATATATGAGGTATTTTATAGTATCTAAGTGACCATTTACAGAAGCCAAGTGTAAAGAAGTTCGCCCGTAAATATCCTCAATGTGAAAATCAGCATTTTTTTCATCGATAAGGTATCTTAGAGTATTTAAATGACCATTCAGGGAAGCCAAGGAAACAGGAGTAGCGTGAAAAACATTCTTAACATTAAAATCGAAATGTTTTTCATCAATAAGATATTTTACAATATTTAAGTGACCATTCAAAGCCGCTAAGTGCAAAGGAGTACAGTTGTCAACATCCATGACATTGAAATTAGCATTTTTTTCATTGATGAGGTATTTTACTATGGCAAAGTGACCATTACTAGCAGCTAAGTGTAAGGGAGTATTCCTATCATTATCCTCCTTATTGAAACTATCACTATTTTCGTCAATTAGATATTTTAACACGTCTAAATGACCATTCTGAGCAGCAAGGTGCACTGGAAAAGTGCCAAATTCATTCTCAATATTAAAGTCACCCTTTTTTTCATTGATAAGATATTTTAATATGTCTAGGTGACCGTTTTGAGCGGCCAAGAGTATGGGGGTTGAGTGATATATATCCTTAACATTCACCTTAGCCTGTGTTTCATCAACAAGGTACTGAACTGTATCTAAATGACCATTCTGAGCAGCAAAATGTAAGGGAGTGGAGCCAAAGACATTCTTAGCATTAGAATCAGCCCCTTTTACATCAATAAGATATCTTAATATATCCAGATGGCCCCCCTGAGCAGCCAAGTGCATGGGCGTAGAGAAGTCTATACTTTTTAAATTGATGTTAACATTCTTTTCTTCCACGAGGTATTTTACAGTGTCCAAGTGACCTTTATTAGAAGCCAAGTGTAAAGGAGTGAAGCCATACATATTCTTAACATTAACCTCAGCCCCTTTTACATCAATAAGATATTTTACTGTATCTAAATGACCATTCATAGCAGCAAAATGTAAGGGTGTAGAGTGAAATCTATTTCGTACATTATAATCCATATTTTTTTCATCTACAAGATACTTTACTGTATGTAAGTGACCATTGGCAGAAGCCAAGAGTACTGAATTACAGCTGTATATATTCATAACATCAATATCAGCCTTTTTTACATCAATAAGAAATTTCACTATGTCTAAATGGCCATTCTGAGCTGCCAACAGTAAAGGATTATTCCCATCTATGTCCTTATCAGTTAAATCAGCTTCTCTTACATTGATGAGGTATTCAACTGTATCTAAGTAACCATTCTGAGCTGCCAAGTGTAAAGGAGTAGTGTCAAATTTATTCTTCACATTAACTTTGGCCCCTTTTCTATCCATAAGGTATTTTATGACATTAAGGTTGCCATTCCAAGCGGCTAGGTGTAGAGGAGTTGAGTGATAACTATCCTTAGCATCAAAAGCAGAGTTTTTTACATCAATAAGGTATTTCACTACATCTAGGTGGCCATTTGCAGCAGCGAAATGTAGAGGATTTTGGCCATAAACATTCTCAGCTGTGAAANGGAATAGGTATCCCCCAGACTGATTCTATTTTAGATTTGCCTAAAACAACACCCTCTGTTATCGAAGCATCTTTATTTTGCGTATAATAATGAATCGCTCTATTGGTTGCATCTCTAGCCAATAGCTGAATTGCTTTTCTCGGTCCTTGATCCGTACTCACTCTCCTGAACTGCATTTCGAAACTTTGAAAGATGTCGTATCCAGATTCCACCAACTTGCACCTAAAACCAGCTTTATCTTTCAGGAAAAGATCCACCACATCTAATAACTTGATGACTTTCTTGGTGTGCTCTTCATTGCCTACCTTACCCCCTAATTTCTCAGCTACCGCTTTACCTACACTACTCCCTGCCTTTACCCCCACCGTAGGTGAACCGAGGGAAATCCCTGCAATTGCGCCTACGAGCGCACCAGCTCCTTGTCCTGCAGCCTCGGAAAATGTGCTGGAAAACTTTCCCTCCTTCTTTGCCTCTCCTTCCAGTATCAGATGATAGGCATTTAACTTTGCCTCAAACTCTTTCACAAAATATTTGACGAACTCCTCTAATTTACGGCTTGTTTCGTCAATACTTTGCTGTATTATACTGACCTTTGAGCTAGAGCTGGGCTGAGGGTCATTGTCAGATCTTTTGAGTCTTATTCTATGACCCAAAGTCACTTTGCCACCAGAAAGCTCGAAACCATGGACATTGTCAATTTGCTGCTGTAAATCTTGCCCATGTTTATGTTCGGGAGATGCTTTAATTTCTTCTCTTTGTTGCTCCAGTGGTACACCAACCTGTGAAAGAATCCATTTCTAAGTGAATCGGTCCAAAACCCTCCTATCATATGTATAAAAACCAAATTTCCGTCCGTCCATCTGTCTGTCCCCATATCTATCTCAGAAACGGCTTGACTAGAGATCTGAAACAAACTGTATTGTGTTTCTTTGATGCTGAAACCCCCAGGAAAACTATTCTCATCTCTGTAAGGGCCCAGGTTCGAACCCAGGAGCTCATAATACATCTCCATAAGAGATGAAGATAAATTAAGTTTTCATGACTTGCAGAGGTTGCTTCTTTTACAATATTAAATTGGAAACAATGTTCCTATGAAATTGAGACAAGTGTCACAAGAAAAGAAAATGATCATAAATTCTTATTTTAGTCGTGAAACATTCATATAAATTTGAAATTGCGAGAACTTTAATAACATACACGGAAAATTTGTAGAATTCTTGGGAAATAAATAACCCATCCCTTTGACGACCAGTTGTTGAATGTTGAATTCATGAATTATCCCATATAAATACACAGGGAGAACCAGTTTTTATATCTTTCTATAAGAAATGTACGTAAATTAGACTTTGTCTATGTCTTGAAAACTGTAGAATAAACATTATAAATAATGGTAAGAAATATATTGAGTTATTCTGATCTTAAGACGGACTGTTTCTGACTTAGGAGGACCAGATATATATGATAATAGATATACTTTTAAACTAAATTAAGTTCTTTCATTCTTGATGGCGGCATTTACTAGTTACACATAAAAGGGAACAGAAAACCAATTAAGTTTTCCTTTATCAATAGAGGTATGAGGGAATGGAATGCTTTACCTTGAGACTTTTTCATTCCAATGCTGAAGAATGCTAAAAAGTTCAAAAGGAAGCAAAAATGTCATAAAATTTTGATTGTTTATATTTATTATAGTCATTTATAAATCCATGTATATGATTCTACATATTTTATATATTTTTTCTCAAATGTATGACTTATTTTGTATGATTTATTTACTTTTCATTGTATCTGTGTTTTGTACAGGTGTTGTATTTATTCTAGAATTACATAATTATTGTTAAGGTCTGCACAGTACATGGGAGGTTTTCCTCCTATCTTTGGGCAAATGCTGGATAGTTCTCATTACTATTTTTCATACGTTCTCCTTTACCATTACCACCTGGTCCACCAACCAAATTGGAACATTATACTATGAAATAAAAAAATCTAATTACATCAAATTTCTCATCTGTCATAATGTTGATAATCTAAATGTCCCCTTTATAACTTGTGTTGCTCATAAATTATCCAAATGAGCAGTTTATTATTATCTGTGCGCATGGTCTGTTACTGTCAATTGTCTCTTGGACTCATTAAGAGTTTTCCTCACTCAATCACAGATCTGTAGAGTGACATTACTCCTAAAAATTTCCTAGAGATTTCTGGTTTACTTTCGGCACTGCTTAACACTGATTTCATACATGTTTTTCTAATCAAATATTGTGATATTTAGCTGCTGCAGGAGAACACAGACTGGGCCAGAGAAATGAATGAGGTCACCAAAAGGTATAGTTTGCGCAGTGCACCAATAGCACAATCCACATAAACACGTATTTCAAGAAAAGTCGTACAATAAAGTGGAGGTAGATAGGTCTCAATGAAATAAAAAGTGAAATAGATTGGATATTGGTAAACAAACTCGACAGGTTGGAATATTTGAACCGTATCTTGGCGTTTTTCTGTGATTGACTGAAAACAAAGTCCTCAAGGAATAGAAATAGAACAAAATGTTTCTACTCACAGCAGCTCCTTTTATCAATCCATGGGTAGCAGTTCTCATAAATGGATGTCCAAGGTTATGTACTTTTACTTTTTCTGGGTTAATTAACTGAATTGCTGCTTCCACAGGTTGATGTGTACCAAATTGAAGGAGAGCATCCACAAATATGGTCCTATAAAGGAATGGATGCTAATTTAATTGGGTTCCAAAGAGAGCCAAGTGGGCAATGCATTTGTCTTAAGTGAAAGCAGTCCTGGGTTTGATTCCCCGTGGGGGTTTAAGTGCAAAATGACCTAAGTTGTCAAAGCACTTTTAACATTACTACAAATTTAATCTTTCTAGTAATATATTTAATTATTCATATATTTTATTGTTCATTCAATATGGGCAGAGCCCAGTTACACAGATTTAAACAGTAGATGAATATTTAAAGAGAATTTAAAAAAATTCGTAAGGGTATTTCCCGGTAAGATAGAACGTTGAAATTTGGGACGATGATAGAAGGTATCTATTCATATCGTAATCCGTAAGGTTTTAATCCTAGTGGACCCAGGTTCGATGCTAGGACAAATCGTATGGACGTATTTTCAATAATTCGTTTAGGTTATTGTAGTTGGTGGATGGCAGTCAGTCTATGGCAGGTGGAGTGTTGCAGGTGATGAATATTGCCTTAGTTAATCTATCTTACATTAAGCTTGCAGTATGCAAGCATCTTTTACTCATGTGTGTGTGTATATATGTATGTTATTATTATTATTATTTATGTGTGGACCTTACGAAAAGAGGACATCAAAAGATTGGAGGCATTTGAGATGTGGGTGTGGCGTAGAATGGAGAAGGTGAGCTGGGTGGATAGAAAAACAAACATAGAGGTGCTAGAAATGGTTGGGGAGGAAAGGGTTTTAATTGAAGTAATTAAGCGCCGACAAAAGAAATGGGTGGGTCAGATATTGAGAGGAGAGGGATTGCTGAAGAATGTAATAGAGGGTAGAATGCAAGGGAAAAGACAGAGGGGAAGGCAAAGGCAAAAAATGTTAGATGACATAAAGGGTGGGGTAAGTTACCAGGTAGCGAAGGAAAGGGCTATGAATTGGGAATATTAGGGCACATGGACCTACCGAAAGGTAGAACACTTATGTATGTATTATTTATGTAGATGGTTAGCTTGTTGTTTAATATCTCAGGTCATCTACTTTTTCATTTCCTTTTGTGTCTGATATATCCACCGAAGGACAGAGAACTATGTAAATTATGCTCATAAGAAAAAAATACAAGCTATATTAATTCAAAGAAATTGAATGAACCACTCAGAGTCGATCACGAATGCAGATACATGGATAGGGTTGAAGGTTGGACCTACCGAAAGGTAGAACACTTATGTATGTATTATTTATGTAGATGGTAAGCTTGTTGTTTAATATCTCAGGTCGTCTACTTTTTCATTTCCTTTTGTGTCTGATATATATTTTTGGAGGTCTCGCGGAGTTTTCACGGGAGCGGCAGGGTCCGCCGAAGGGGCTGGTTACCGCAACCTTGGACACCGCTCACGCTATTCACTCGTACCTCCAC
>KZ309662.1:50285-66194 GCA_000376725.2 Ladona fulva
TGGGTCAGATATTGAGAGGAGAGGGATTGCTGAAGAATGTAATAGAGGGTAGAATGCAAGGGAAAAGACAGAGGGGAAGGCAAAGGCAAAAAATGTTAGATGACATAAAGGGTGGGGTAAGTTACCAGGTAGCGAAGGAAAGGGCTATGAATTGGGAATATTAGGGCACATGGACCTACCGAAAGGTAGAACACTTATGTATGTATTATTTATGTAGATGGTTAGCTTGTTGTTTAATATCTCAGGTCATCTACTTTTTCATTTCCTTTTGTGTCTGATATATCCACCGAAGGACAGAGAACTATGTAAATTATGCTCATAAGAAAAAAATACAAGCTATATTAATTCAAAGAAAATGAAATTATCTGAAAAATCTTGTTTTTATAAATAAATGAGCTACTTTTTTAAACAAGTTTGGTAAAGTCACACTCAAATTTCAGGAACGTGCCAATAAAATAATAAAGAGAAAAATTTCTCAGAAGGAGCTTACAATGCAAATAAAATGGTATACAAGTGTGACATAGAGCGATTGAGAATTATTGCTGAAGCTACTAAGCCATTGCACAAGGATAACACGTATTGATATCGATACATAAACCGAAAATCGCCATTAAATTAAATGTTGGATGTATAGAAACTACAGCAAAAACATAAATGATATGTAAATTGCAACGTATGAGCAAATACTTGATACACAGTTTGGATTGAATATATTTTTCAATATAAATAATTTGTTTTATTCTGTGGAAGTATTGTCTAGGTAAATAACTCTGCAGATTGTATTGGCGCACCTTAGTATTCTATAAAATAGGAGGAAATGAGTGTAAATCTTACTTAGGAACTGAGAAGGAATTAACAATGCTAAAATAAGTTTGGTTCATGATTAATTTGCTTAGTTTATGATTAATTTGCTTAGTTTATGATTATTTTGTTTAGTTAATGATGACTTTGCTTAGTTAATTATCGATTTGCTTAGCTTTATGATAAGTTTGCTTAGTTTATGATGAATTCACTTATTTTATGATGAGTTTGCATAGCTCTATTGGAAGCTCGCTTACTTTATAATTAATTTGCCTAGTTTATGATGGTTTTGCTTTGTTTGTGATGAGTTTGCTTAATTTATGATTAGTTTGCTTATTTAATGATGACTTTACTTAATTAATCGTTGGCTTGCTTAGTTTATGATGAGTTCACTTGATTTATGATGAATTTGCTTAGTTTGTGATGAGATTGCTTAGCTTTACGGGAAGTTTGCTAAGTTTTCTGTAGAGTATGCTAAGTTTATGATGATTTTGCTCTCTCTATGCTGATTTCACATACCTTGTGATAAGTTTACTTAATTTATGATAAGTTTGCTCAGTTAAAGATAAATTTGCTTAGCTTTATCTGAAGTTCTCTTATTTATACTGAGTCTTACTTTATGATAAGTTTGCTTAGTTAAATGATGAGTTCACTGAGTTTATGATGATTTATGCTGATTTTTCTTAATGTATGATATTAGTAATTATTCCAAGTTCAAAATTAATGAATTTTAGGCTAACTTTAAAACTTGCTCTCCTGAGAAAGTGTTTGTGAAAAGAACTGGAACATGTTGTCCTTATTTGTTTTCAAAGGGCTATTCTCATTTAAACCAAGGTTTAAATGAGAATAGTGGCACGTGGCAGGGGGTGTAAGGACACCAATAATTACATATTAGGGGAGGAAAAAATCAAACATGAAGAATTCCAAAAGTGCTAGAGATTGACAGGATTTGTAAACGTTAATTTAAATTAAGGTGAAAGGTTAATACAGAACTAATGATTTGATTTCCATTTTCCTCTTCTAATCCCTTCCTGTCCAAACTAGGTTTAACTCTTTATTTCCTTGTTCTTGGCTTTTTATCACTTAATGATCCTCTATCTACCGCTTGCCACATCTATACAACAGTATTTTATCTCATTGTCCTTCATTGGATCCATTTCTATGATTTTTCCCTCACATATTATTTACATTGTAACCTGTATCTTCATCATTATTGTAATTCAATAATTATTTTTATTCCTTATNGTTATGTGCTATTCTTTGCATTCAGATCTTTCCTGGCCTTCCTTGCGTTAGGCTTATAATTTGTTACATGGCAGTTTTTGAATTTTTGAATCTCTTCTTTTCTCATAGTGCTCAATATTCCTATTATTGTCCTGTTGGATGTATTCTTAGGTCCAGTTAGTTTTTATTATTAGTTTTAGTATCAGTTTTTCCTTTAGGTTTCAACATTTTCAGTTCTGTATTCATCAGCCATTTAGTATGAATAAACAAAGATTACCACCAATATCTGCTCTCACATAAGCTCTGCAAATATTCATTTGGTTCCTTAATCTTTGTTGTCACTGGGTGTAGTATTTTTGATGATGCATGAACGTATTCATGTGTCTTTTCTATTTCTTTAAGGTTGTGTTGGCTAGAACAAATTTTACTTCTCAGGGATAAAATATACATCCATGATACGTATCTTGGAAGTCTTCAGGTCATCCACTTTACTATTAGTGTGATCTACAGTAGGTATCCCTGTTGTTTGTTGCCTATTATTGTACTGTCTGCTTACTATTATTGTATTGCATTAACCTGTTTACTCTTATGGTGGCTCATTTCTGCATCTTCATTTCATCATCTTTCATTTCTATTCCATTTATGGGTCCTGTGTGAATAATCTTGTAACTATCTCTTTCCCCTCTATTCTTTACTGCTGATTTTCCTTTCACAGGCCACTTCACCTAACACCCTTAATACCGTATATACCCAACCGTAAGATGTCACAAATGATTTAGGCTAGACAGCAGCATGCATCTTATAGGACATTTTCAATGGTAATAATTACGATTGATTAAGATTTAAGTCTAAAATCAACCAAATGGTGATATTCAGTGGAAATGCCACGAGAAAGTGAACAAAAAACAGGAACAACTTTTCAAAAGAAACTAATTCTGTTTTTTATTATTAACTATGTAAAATTACACACAGAACAGAAGACTCACGACATGTTTCATCATGACTTCATTCATTGTGACTCACATCATGACTTGGAAATGATGCTTAAGCATCAAAACATGTTGTGAGTCTTCTGTTCTGTGTGTAATTTTGCGTAGTTAATAATAAAAAATGGAATTAGTTTCTTTTGAAAAGTTGTTCCTGTTTTTTGTTCATTCGTCATGGATTACCAGAAAGTAACTTGCCATTCGGTTGATTTTATTTTAGCCACGAGAAAGATTAGAAGCAGTACAGCCAACTTTGGATTTAGCAAATAATATATTAAAATAATGAGGGTCAAATGGAAAGTAATGCATTATTTTCCAGCCAAAACCATTGCTAGTAATTTGAAATTGTTGGTTCGAATTCTTTGATGTTTTGCACATGTATGTGCATAGTTTCAGTTTTTTCCTGCAGATAGCTCAGTTATAGGAAGCTTTCAAATTGGAATCTGACTGTGATAAACAGACATCGTTCTGGAATTGAATTTCTGGAGAAAGGAATGGTAGGAAATATTCACAAAGATTTGTGCAATGTCTGCGGTTGATAGGAATACAGTTGGTTTCTGGGTATGGAATCAGAAGGCATTTGAAATTGTAAACCATAACCAGAGAGAGGACTGGTATTGACAGGGCATACATGCCCTAGATCAGTGAGAAAGGCAATAGAAGGAGATTATGTGGAAAAATGAATTTGGTAGATAAAACGTAATTCTTTCATATGTGTAAATTTCATTTTTGTTGAATAAATAGTTTTTTTGGGACAAAACTCTTTACTTTCTGGGTGACCATCATAGTAATTCAGCAACTTTTTTAACTAGTTACTGTATCAGCTGAAGCAAACCATCAGAGAAGGGTATTATATAAATTCAAATTAGTCAGGTCAAGGACAAAAGTCTTTTAGTTGTAAACTTACTTAGCTCTCTTCTCAATTCCAAAACCATCTCCAGAACTCATTTGGCCATACACTTCCCAAAGGGTCTTCTTTGATGCACGATGCATGTCTCTAGCAACCTGAGGAACCAATTCAGCTGATTGTCCTTTGCGGGAGGCTTCTCTGGCATTCTTGAGAGCTGTTGAAACCATCTCTATCGTTGCTTTCTCCTCAGGATTGGCACCTCCATGGTTCCAATTGTGCAAACCGAACTGCACTGAGCTTTCTTTGCCATTGGTAACTTTAACAGAAACAAATGGCAATCATGTCTACTCTTAAGAGAATAGAATTGCAGTTAAACTTGTGTAAGTTGGAAGTCTATGGGAGTTTATATTCCTGTTTATAGTACACAACAGATACGAAGACAAAGGTTTCTCGATTGGTGGTAGCTGATGCAACGTTGTATTGTTTGTATGTCCACCTATAAGTCCAGAACCAGGTGTCGTACAACTTTCAAGCATTAAGAATGTTAAATGGTTTCCCCGGACGGATGATAGGCTATCTTTTATCAATCAAACAGTCCCAGGTTCGACCCCAGACGAGTCTCCGTAAGAAATACACGTAGAGTTAACTTTAATCGCTTGCAGGGTTTGTTTCTTTTATTGATTTAAATAAGAAATAATTGCCCTAGAAAGTCGAGTCAAGTGTCGAAAGAAGGGATATTGAATGAAGAACCTTATTCTTGTTGTGGAATATCGCCCTCGATTCGAAATTACGATAATTTTTACAAAATAAGCGGAAATTTTGAAGCTGTAAAGAAGTGGTACCCATGACAGCAAAATCTGTCGTTGAAAATATATCTGTTACACTAACTGGTCCTACTAAGCCAGAAAGTGTCGCTCTTAAGAATATAATAACTGTATGTATTTATTACCGGTAAGTGGTCTATTTACTCCTGGAAAAGTTTAGAATAAAGTTGCTAATGATTTTAGGGAATCATAGCAGAATTTTAATATGTATAGTAATATAATAACAAAAAATTAAACACTCGATTTGTATGAACATTATTATTTCGTGGGATTTACAGAAACTCACAGCTTTGAAAGCTCATTGGCGTTGATATTTCGTTCTTCTCCCAAATATCGCCCTTTTTTGCCGAAATGTTTCTTCGTTGTATAGATCGCGAGACACCAACGTATAAAAGGTCCTCAGTTGATGAAGGAATACTCCTGCATAGCTGTATTTTAGGCGCTGAGACTTGCATATTTTACTTTGCATTTGCTGAAATCTCAGAAAATTGCCTACTATTTAAAGAATGTCGTTATTCCTTACTTTATACGAACTGAGTATCCCCGTGCATTTATATGGGATAATGCATTAGCGCGAATTCAGCAGTCGTCAAGGGGATGGTTTTTTTATTACTGCCGTATTTTACAAGTTTTCCGCATATTTTATGAAAATTCTCGCAACTTCGAATCTATATCAATATTTCGCGACTGAAATAAGAATCTATAATCATTTTCGTTTCTTTTGTCAGTTGTCTCGATTTTGTACGACCATTATTTCTAATTTAATTTTGCAAAAGAAACGATCTCTGAAAGTGATAAAAAAGAACTTTACCTACATTTCTTATGGAAACGTATCATGGACTCCCGGGTTCGAACCCGAGCGTGACGAGAATAGATGCTGCTTGTAGTAGCTTTAAGAATTGATATTTGAAGACGAGAGTAATGAAGGAGTAGGCGGGCCATTCCACGTGAAATCGGACAGAAATTGCCCTCTATTTTTTAAAAGTTTTGAAATTGTGTATACTTGCGTACTTCCTCGAGAAACCGATAGTGACGAAGTTTTAGCTCGTTAAAATTTTTTTTCGCCAAGTTATTAATTTTTAAAGTTTCGTAATTTTTGCAAAAATCGGCGAACATGGATTGTTTTGAAGGATCATAACTTTTGAGTGAAACATATAAGAGAACTTATTCTTTCAGTTTTTGATAGGGATTGAATGTATCTTTATAAATGTATTCTTGACAGTACCATATATTGTTTACAACATTGTTTAAATTTGCGATAAATTGTTTAATACAACATTCAACCAGTTTACCCAAAACTCACAGGAATTTAAAATACACTGACAAAATCTGCAGTCTTTTTACTGTAAGAAACATATTTTTAAAATTTGGGACGACAATGTAAACATAATGTAAAATTAAATAGTTCCTAGCGGTGCACGTCGCGGACGCGCCTCAGCACTTTCAGAGATCGTTTCTTTTGCAAAATTAAATTAGAAATAATGGTCGTACAAAATCGAGACAAGCGTCAAAAGAAAGGAAAATGATTATAGATTCTTATTTCAGTCGCGAAATATTGATATAGATTCGAAGTTACGAGAATTTTCATAAAATATGCGGAAAACTTGTAAAATACAGCAGTAATAAACAATCCATCCCCTTGACGACTGCTGAATTCGCGCTAATGCATTATCCCATATAAATGCACGGGGATATTGTTCGTATAGGGGTAACTGTAAGGAATAATGACATTCTATAAATAGTAGGCAATTTTCTGATATTTCTGATAATGGCCCAGGCGTTACTTACCAGTATGAGCGTAGAGGAGCGCTGAGATGACCGCAAATAGGATGCAGTTCTCCATGTCAGCAACAAGTGTGGTTCTTGACTGTGTCATGGATTATAAAGGCACAGGAGGGGCGCTGCACCCCTCTTAAGATCCCCTCTCTTAGTTTTTCACAAACACTCGTCCATATGGAGCAGTGACTGAGCCATTAACTTGTCGTTCTGTTGTGAATTGGCGAATGCGAGAGACGCACAGAAAGGTTTGAGGGAGAATTATTTTTGGGGTGAACTCTCTCGATATATTCAGACGTACGGTAAGGTCTCGATTATCCGTGCATCGGTTAACCGAAGTCCCGGAATATCCGCGGTACGCATTTGGGTGCCTTTTGCGCTACTAGAGATAAATGCACACTTGAATTACTCTAAATGTAACATCATAGGATGGGATCATCATAGGTTCCGATAGACAAGTTAAAGACAACATGGCAATCATCATTAACTAAGCGAACTAATTATTAACTCACCACAAGGTAAGCGATGTCATCATAAACTAAGTGATCTCATCATAACCAAAGCGATCTCATCATATAGTAAGTGAACTCGTCATTAACTAAGCGAATTCATCATATATTAAACGAAATCATCACAAAATTATGAGATCTCACGATTAACTGAGCGGTCTCATCGTAAACATAGCGAACTCGTCGCAAAATAAGCGAATTCATGATTAACTAAGCAAAGTCGTCATTAACTAAGCGAATTCATCGCAACCTAAGCGATCTTATCATGAATTAAGCGACTNCAGAAATATTTACCGCTTCTACAAGGAATATTCACCGTATTAAGGTAAGAATTGGTTAAGATACATATCCTTCAGTTAAAAGAGACGAAGAACAGAAATTAATTAAGTGATATTTGTTCAATATTCACATTAACGGAAGGTGTTGTTTCGCAAAAATATTTATAGATGGAATCAAAGGGTAGGAGTGATCGCTGCTTCAATCCGCTTCGACGCACTCATAAGAGCATTTCGGTCAATAAGTTGAGAAAAGTTTCGAAGGAAATGCTGCATAAATGGGGACTTTATTTTGAACATCATCAAGGTATGCGTATTTGTGACATCTGCCGAAAGAAGAAGAACAAAAAGGAGCGAGAAACAACACCAGTACATAAGACAAGTGGCAATGTCATTGAAGGAAGTGTATCATCATTACCATCTATATTTAGTGAACGTGAAAGTGGTAGTGAAGTAGATATTACTGTGATTCAAGAGTCCTCTCATTCGCACCTGAACGAAACATTATCCCATATTGGTGAAACCCCAATTACAAGGAAGAAAGTACGTCACACGAAATATGTAAGAGAAAAACTGAAAAAGGTCAAAAAAAGTGTTAGGCGACTATTTCCTCATAATCAGGCTACAATACATTCAAGTGAGAGCAACGATGACGGAGATAATTCCATTCTGATTAACCTAAAACGGGCGTTCACTGAAACGGAAGATAGGGATCAGAAAATTAAAATTTTAACTGTCCTTCCACTGAATTGGTCGTATAATAAAATCAAAGAACATTTCTATGCTACGACGCATATGATAACTACAGCTAAGGAATGCACTAGAGAAGGTAAATTTTTGTCAGGTCCCTGTAGGAAGAAAGGGAATTCTCTGCCGCTGGAAACGGAACATTTCGTGAAAGCCTTTTACGAAAGACATGACGTATCAAGAATTATGCCCGGATAAAAAGATTTCGTTTCTGTATGGAAAAATGGAATGAAAGAGCATGTTCAAAAAAGATTAATATTAAGTAATCTGAAGGAATTAAATTCTCATTTCATTTGCGTTTGCGTGTGCACAACTCACCAAAATATCAAATTAATGATTGACTGCACTGGAATACCCGAATTAACGGAGAAAGACTATTTTCCCATAAAAACATATCAGGATTGCGTCGCCAGGGTCATTTGCAATCCTCCATTGCCATCATTTTACCTGGGTATATGTTACGAATGCCCCGGAACTATGAAAATACGTGAACAGCTGCAAGGAGCTTTTGAAATGGTTTTAGTTGATAATTTAATTTATAGCCAATGGGTTTCTGTTGATAGAACTACTCTGGAAATATTTCAAAAAGAGGTTCCAGAATGTATTGATGATTTCCTTTTTAAAGTGACTTCTTTAAAAAAACCATGGATTCATCGCTCAACAACAACAGTTGTTTTTTAGAGAAATGAAGAATAGTGTAACAGAAGGAGAGTATGTAGTAGTCTGCGATTTTTCCGAAAATTATGCCTTTGTTGTGCAAGACGAAGCTCCCGGGTTTCATTGGAATAACAATCAGGAAACTGTACATCTATTCGTAATTTATGGCATTCAAGAAGGTAAAGTCACCTGTAAATCCTTCGTTTGCATATCTGAATGCGTTAAGGACGATACAGTGGCCGTCCATTTATTTCAGAACTCGTTAATCAATTTGCTCACTAGTTCTGGTAAAGTAATTGTGAGGAAAATTATATATTTCAGTGACGGTGCTCCGACCCATTATAAAAATTTAAAAAATTTCATTAACATTTGTCACCACGAGGAAGATTTTCACATTCCAGCCGAATGGCATTTTTTTGCTACCGCACAAGGGAAGGGCCCTTGCGATGGTGTTGGAGGTACACTGAAACGTCTTGCGACCAGAGCAAGCTTGCAACATCTGCGCGAAGGTCATATTCTGACTGCTAAATATTTATATGAATGGGCTAAATCTAATATCAAAGCGATGTCTTTTTCTTATTTTTCCAATGAAGATCACCTATGAGAGGAAGAACTTTTGAAAGAAAGATTTATTGATGCACGACCTGTAAAGGGAACATTGTCCATGCACGCCTGCCTTCCTCTACAAAAGGGCAAAGCTATGTTCAAAACATATTCTTTTGCGACAGAAAGCCACCAAAGTCAAATAATTTGATAATAACATAAATATGTGACCCATTAAATACGTATTTTGTTCTAATGCCTGTGATATTCATCTGATTTCCAATGTTTTTCACTGAGATTTGTCATTTATAATAAACAATCATTGTCATAGAATAGCATTCTACATATTAAAACTTATTAATTAGAAAAAATATACAGTTGTAATTGTCTACGAAGCTAACAGTGCGCTTATCATTTAATTAAGTGAGGACGTACCCGCATGGTGGGGTGAGGCGCGTGGGGCTGAGGCGCGTCCGCGACGTGCACCGCTAGGAACTATTAAATTTTACATTATGTTTACATTGTCGTCCCAAATTTTAAAAATATGTTTCTTACAGTAAAAAGACTGCAGATTTTGCCAGTGTATTTTAAATTCCTGTGAGTTTTGGGTAAACTGGTTGAATGTTGTATTAAACAATTTATCGCAAATTTAAACAATGTTGTAAACAATATATGGTACTGTCAAGAATACATTTATAAAGATACATTCAATCCCTATCAAAAACTGAAAGAATAAGTTCTCTTATATGTTTCACTCAAAAGCTATGATCCTTCAAAACAATCCATGTTCGCCGATTTTTGCAAAAATTACGAAACTTTAAAAATTAATAACTTGGCGAAAAAAAATTTTAACGAGCTAAAACTTCGTCACTATCGGTTTCTCGAGGAAGTACGCAAGTATACACAATTTCAAAACTTTTAAAAAATAGAGGGCAATTTCAGTCCGATTTCACGTGGAATGGCCCGCCTACTCCTTCATTACTCTCGTCTTCAAATATCAATTCTTAAAGCTACTACAAGCAGCATCTATTCTCGTCACGCTCGGGTTCGATCCCGGGAGTCCATGATACGTTTCCATAAGAAATGTAGGTAAAGTTCCTTTTTTCAGTTTCACTCAAAATAAAGGCCCAGGCGTTACTTACCAGTATGAGCGTAGAGGAGCGCTGAGATGACCGCAAATAGGATGCAATTCGCCATGTCAGCCACAAGTGTGGTTCTTGTCTGTGTCATGGATTATAAAGGCACAGGAGGGGCGCTGCACCCCTCTTAAGATCCCCTCTCTTAGTTGTTCACAAACACTCGTCCATATGGAGCAGTGACTGAGCTCACGTCATTAAGTTGTCGTTCTGTTGTGAATTGGCGAATGCGAGAGACGCACAGAAAGGTTTGAGGGAGAATTATTTTTGTGGTAAACTCTCTCGATGTATTCAGACGTACGGTAAGGTCTCGATTATCCGTGCATCGGTTAACCGAAGTCCCGGAATATCCGTGGTACGCATTTGGGTGCCTTTTGCGCTACTAGAGATAAATGCACACTTGAATTACTCTAAATGTAACATCATAGGATGGGATCATCATAGGTTCCGATAGACAAGTTAAAGACAACATGGCAATCATTAACTAAGCGAACTAATTATTAACTCACCACAAGCTAAGCGATGTCATCATAAACTAAGTGATCTCATCATATAGTAAGTGAACTCGTCATTAACTAAGCGAATTCATCATATATTAAAGGAAATCATCACAAAATTATGAGATCTCACGATTAACTGAGCGATCTCATCGTAAACATAGCGACTCGTCGCAAAATAAGCGAATTCATGATTAACTAAGCAAATTCGTCATTAACTAAGCGAATTCATCGCAACCTAAGCGATCTTATCATGAATTAAGCGACTTCATCGTAAACTAAGCTAATACCATCAATCAAGCAAACTCTTCACGAACTAATCGAATTCATAATTAACTAAGCCAACCTATCATTAACTAAGCGTCATAAACTAAGCGATCTCATCATAGAAAAAGCGAACTCATCTCAGAGTATGCGAATTCAGCATTAACTAATCGTAACGCCAGCTTCGGGAACAAAATTGGCGGCGACGGTTACCATCGATAACAACTTTGATTCAATAAGTATCGATGTTCTCTGGAAGTATGGGATGCTTTCAAATCATTGGGATATACTGGCTGTATCGTAGATAATACTGGTTGCTTATTCACTGTATGATTTGTTCATTTCGTCGTACCGAATACACGGTGAAGTCCAGGGAAATGGGGAAATAACGCTGGATTATTTTTGTAGGCTGCTTGAAGGAGAGTTCCTCGTTGGTAAAGATGTTCTCCCACCGTCCGGCGATGTNATTTTAACAACATTAGGAGGATTTTGTCGTATGGAATGTTCGCAGTACATCTTCTCAACATGTTTCGACTTTTTATTCAGCTTTCGACAGAACGTCACCGAATCCACGTTAGGTGGAACGTAGTATAATTTCTGATGGCTCGATACAAACTAATAAAATTACAAAATCTCCTTGGAAACTGGTTTCAGTATGCCTCGTATCTTCGAATGAAAACGTCATGTTTATTACTTTAATTTGTTTATGTCATCGATTCTGAATGTCTTTAACTAACGTAACTCTAAGGCAGCATCTCTTCCATAGTAATTTACACCTTTTAAAATTTCAATCCGGAATAACCGAGCTTCCCGACCTTTGGGCTGTAAAAATCTAAAATCGATAATAAAAATGAATTACCGTATAAAAGTTGAAAGTAAAAATGTGTCATTCGATTCATAAACCGAAATTAAAATGTATAACATTCTAAGGAAGCATGTTTTTCAATTGGAGGTTGTTTACACGATCGCATTAAAAAAAATTTAAAGTCGCACTTGCAACTTAAATAAATCTGTTTGACCTACTTGGCAATGATCAACGAGAGATACTTATGTTAATATGGTAGCAGCGCTGCAGTGGCTATTACTACTTAGTAGTAATTACTTGCATTTACTGCCCTTTACTAGATAACCTCCGTTCCATTGCGACTGCCGTGTTATCCCCTCTGATCAGTCCGATCAGATTCCTATTAATACCCCTAGCCGCACGACTTTTCGTGTGATCACATCACTTATCCCTTTTCTTGTATCGTTTACTGCTTTCCTTCACATTCTTTTCTAGAACAGGAGCTGATAGTTGTTTGTTTGTATTCATTTGGAGGTTCATTTACGTTTTTTTACACAGTTGTCGATTTTATAATCTTTCCAGCGTTGAACGCCCAGCCATAAATTTGATACTATCGCGTCGAGAGATATTTTTCCTGGTGTTATATGTATTCAAGGTAGAAATCACACCCTAGTCTATCGGTTGAAGGAGTGATGATGTATTTAGAGGAAGAAAAAACTACCACCTCGCTGGAAAATGTGAATGGTAAACTCTGAGTATGATCAAACGCATTGCCAATGAGGAGAGCTTTTAAAAGAAGGTTTTCAGATGTTAGGTAATTCCTTACTCCGGAATGTAACAGGAAAGCTACGTTCTCAAAAGCATTCTTTGCAATGATTCTCCTTAGGAATGGCTACCTTGAAAAAGCAAAAGTATTGCACAGCTGAATTATTTTCATACGTTGATAACTGTTCAACTTCCATGATTTTTCATGCAATACTTCGGAAGAATTTAATGATAATAATAGATCATAGAAAAAAACCGCGCTGGCGGAGGGCGTGCTAGTGGTCTAACTCCAAGGTCCGAGGTTCGAGGCCCTGTAAACCGGTTACTACATGGTTACGTGTGCGTGTCCAATTCTTCCCTATAATGGTTAGTTGCAAGAAGGGCATCCGATGAAAATTAGCGCTCCAAGAACAAATTCATCATTACCAATCGAAAGAAATCTTCAGCAACCCAATGAATGATGCGAATAAATATAAGAAGGAAGAAAATTAATCATGCAAATATTCCTAACGTTAATTTTCTATCAATGACCTATGAAGCGATATATTTCTCGAAAATTTTCTGTCGGGTTTCTCCGTCAAAATATTTAGCATTTTCCCAGAACATGCGCTCGGCACCCGGAATTAAATCGTTGCGGACCAAATCTCCGCGAACCAAAGTTCCGGCTGCGCATACGCTCTTTTACATAGAAGGTTTTTAACTATTTGTGATAATACTAACAGACACAGAGATGATAGATGTTGCTGGGGAGGAAATGCAAGCAAATGTCGTCAGAGGAAATGGGTGGGTCAAATACTAGGGGAGATGGATTGCTCAAGAATGTGATTAGGGTGGAATGCAAAGGAAAAGACAGAGGGAAATACAAAGACAAAAGTTGTTATATGGCATAAAGGTTGGGGTAAAATACCAGGAAACGAAAGAAATGGTGTTGGGTAGGGAATATTAAGGCACGTGAGGCTATCAGATTGTACTATGGTAATATTAAGTTACACACCGTTCCTCAAAATCACTGCAAGTAACTAAAATATTCTCTCCCACAGGGACAATATTTTCACCTCCAAATTCCTTAATTTTTCTCTGCGTGACTTTGTTTAACGTCATATATGTAACTTCAATTCATAATTCAGGTTAATATTGCCCGATGATATGAGTTCATTAAGAGAGAAGTTGCCTTTCTGCACTCAGTGAGGAAAAAGAACCATTCCCTTGGATTTAGGATAAAACAGAAAAATGCTAATCGTGCTCCTGAATAGAAAACAGGAATAAACTAAATTGAAGGAGTGTTTGAGACACGAACCTAGATTTACCAGCATGTAAGATACAAGTGACGCTACTGCACGCTTTTCCAGGAAAGTATGCAGTAAATAATCAGGGTTATTCTTCCTCAGCTTCCATCCCATGATTCATTGGCTGCAGATTTACATTTAACGTAATCTTTGTCAAGTCTTTCCCTATCTTGGAAGCTTAATACTTATCCCAAGTAATCATATCTTGGATCTAAGGATCTTACGCTTTCCTGGTGGATGCTACGTATAAAGGATTCTCGGGTTTCCACCCAGGTAAGATCAGATGTCATTGCTTTCACCAACGTTTCGATGGCTGGCTCAGTCATCTTCCTCAGGGCTGAGGTTCTGTCAACAATCCATTTCAATATCAGTAACTAAACCACCTTACCTTGTGCCTGGAGCAGGTTTTGCCGGGTTTCTCTGTTGCTTCCGGCGAATACCAGGCATTCCCGTTCTCCCAACTTCCCAAAACAAGCCCAGAAAAGGCATATTGCAAAAAACGGGGATGTTCACTACAAATTAACTAATGCAAATAGAGAAACAAATTATTTTAAAATGTAATAAATGTGTTCATGGCACCTCAACCCTAAAGACTGAGCCAGTCATCAAAACGTTGGCGACGGCAATGTCACCTGACCCTACCTAGGTGGAAATACGAAAATTCTTTTTACATTACTGACTCTAGTTTCTTGCCGTTGTTGTTCATATTATTTCTGGACGCAATTAACGATCCGCATTAGTAATTCTGATGATTTAGTTTCAATAACATATATTTTTATCGAATATTTTTAACTTCTATTTTATCTGTTTAGTATTTTACAAAGTTTTATATCTTCTCTTGAATTGGGTTTGTATTTACAAATAATTTCACCTTTTTTCTCTATGTTTACTGATCCTTATTTTCCTTTTTAATAATTAAATGGATTACATGTAAGAGGGGACTTGATAGTCCCAACCTCATCCGCAATAAAGACATGACTAATCTAATTTAATCGTCATTGGTGTCTCTGTTATTCCTAAGATTCTCTCAGCATTTTTCGGTAACACAGTAAATCAATGTTAAAGAGTCCGAAATTCATCAGAGTTGGCTTCTTATTGAGCATTTCACTCATTAAATCTTATGAAAATGACGGGAAAATGAACATTTTCGAAGGACAACAAGAGCTGGGCTCAACAGCCATAATGGCTTCCATTTTCCGACTCCCTCTCCTCTTCGGTGAATCAATTTACAAATAAAAATAACATTTGGTTGTAAAAGCTTCCGGTGTTTGATCGAATTGAAACGTGGCTACCATGGACTTGATGAATGGAATATTTTCCGTACAGGAGAGAGGAAAAAATATCTTCCATTTATTTCTGTTTGAATAACATTCATGAGTGTGATTACGTGAAAGCTACCAAGGCATGATTGAATTTTTCGTAGTTCCCCTCGTTGAATGCTTTAGAAAAAAATGCTCATATGTGCATTGTTTTAACATTAATGGGAATACACTTATCTTAACATTATGGCTTGGTCAGTAAAGAAAAGTACCGATCCGTATTTTTAAATATTAAACCTCATTACCTATTCAAGATAGGTTTACCCCATCAATAGACGCATATCTTCTATCTCCCAAAAAGGTTGCTTTGATATGTAATTGTAGAGGGATTGAGATTAAAACCGGCATTCAGGCCAGATATTTTAGAATATCCTTTAATGACTGAGCTAAAAATATTCTAAAATATTAACATTATTTTCTTTATTTAACAGATTTTGAGAGTATCCACCCAGAAAGTAGAAGATTGCAGGTTCGAGTCCTGGTCCCGTCAACATTTTTCTTTACGATGTTTTCTTGGAGAACGCCTTTATGTTCCAAATCACCTTTTTCCTTTTCTGCGTGCGATATACTTAGGCCCGGAATGATAATGCATAGTTGATATGAAATTAATCTATTCTTTAATTTAGGCTCTGTATTGTAATGTTCTTTTTTAGTTTTAAGTGAAGA
>KZ309663.1:10980-23547 GCA_000376725.2 Ladona fulva
TGTATGTACGTATGAATGGTTATTTCCTTAGGTGGTCTTAAACTTTCAAAAGAAAACGATGATGGTAATATAGGTAGCAATTCTACATTTTGGTATCTAGAAAACAAAATCGGAATTCTTATATTAATTATTAGCGTTTGTTTCCTCAAGATTAGAAGTTAAGAGTAATTTCTACACAGGGAAAACTTTTTTAATATACTAACAAGGTTTCGAAGATCTAAATGAAATCAATTAAGTTATCTTAAGAGCCTTACTTCTTTTGGAAAATGTGTCTCCTGCACCATTAGTAGATTCAACGGTTTAAAAAAGAAGAAAGTATTAATTTATGAGAAAATTCATTAATTGCATAACATAATCATAATTTTGGTGATTTTAACGACATTTCATTTTGTATGTGATTGATCTAGGAAGGTTAATGGTGCCACAATATCTAATCAAGGGAAAACCTTCTTTAACTCTTTAATATCTTACTAGGTTTCGAAGATCTACATTATGATTCATTGGTGATGTATAGTATGAAGGATCTAGGACGGCTAAGAGTGATCACTCATTCACAAAATTGCTGGATTATAAATTAGCACTAAAAGCTGAGGAAATATGTATGATATTTAACATATAGGTGTTGTCGGATAAATGGTGGGTAGCGCGTTTGCCTTTGATGGAAGTGATCACAACTTAAATTCCGAATTAGGGCCAAACACAAAGTCCGTTTGATTTCATTTATTAATGGCGTTCCACCAAGTAAGGTAGGTTCATATTGATTATATAAATCCCCTAAGAAAATAATCCTCTTAAACTTTCAAATAACTTACAAGGTTTCGAGGATCCAGATTATGGTTGATTGGTGATGTATAATATGAATAATTTTGGACGGTTAAGAGTGTTACAATATCTAAAACATGTTGCGCTCAAAACCGACCGGAACCATTCAAATCCTTATCCTTTAGGCATATCTACATGCTTTATTGGATGGCGAAGAATTCTGTCTTGCACTCCGTTGCGATCCTGAGGCGGATCATCCATCGCCAAATTTGATTTCCACACCAATAAAGAAACTCATTATCTCTGAAAAAGTATTCTCAATGATTATTTCAAAGGAAGCATAACCTGACTCCGTCCACAAAAAATATAATTGAAGAAAAAAGACCAGCTTCGAGGCTTCTAGCTAGTTGAATTAATCATGGAGAAGTTCCACCGAGTGTCGCCAGAATTGATTAATTGAAGAATTCACTATTGAGTATTACACATAAATGATTTCATTCTTAGTGTGTATGGGTATTATTTCAAGTTTTAGACCAAAACGAATTTAATATTACGTGGTAGCAAGATTCGAGGTCAGTAGAAGTGCCGTTTGACACTTCTGTGATGTTTTACATTGCCTTATCAATTTGATCGTGGTCTGGAGAATGTACGTCCTCAGATGAATGAGGCATTCGTATGCGTGAAAAATATAATTGAAACAAAATATCAGTAAACCAAATGAGTTATTCTGAGAGCATTGCTTCTTTTGGAAAATGCGTTCCTTCAATTTAGTATATTGAGCAGATCATGCAAAAGAAGAGTGCCCGGAAAAATTCTCCAAGGAAGGTGGGAGACCTGGGTGCGAGTCCCAGTCATGTCGCTATTTTTCACACTCCCTTATTCCCTTGGGATCAGCTGCACGACCACATCATGCAAAAGTTAACACCTTTACCCTAATCATTAGGAAATTATTAATTTCAGAGTAAATTCATAACTTTTTATAAAAGTAATTATTAGGCTTCGATAATCTAAGTGACATTTGACTGTTGTGTACGTATGAATGGTTATTTCCTTAGGTGGTCATAAACTTTCAAAAGAAAACGATGATGATAATACAGGTAGCAATTCTACATTTTGGTATCTATAAAACAACATCTTATATTAATTATTTGCTTTCGTTTCCTCAAGATTAGACGTTAAAGGTAATTATTAGGCTTCGATAATCTAAATGATATTTAATTTTGTATGTACGTATGAATGGTTATTTCCTTAGGTGGTCTTAAACTTTCAAAAGAANCAAAGCATCTGCAAATGAAAAGAAGTACAACGTTGAATCACTCTGGAACGAATCAACCAAGGAACTTTACCAGAGACGGCTGGCAGAAAAAAATTGAGGAAATGACATAGAGGAGGATAATAGCGTAGATCAAAGCTTGGAAAAGGTTAAAGAAAACATAGAAGAAGCAGCTCTTGAAGCTTTAGCCACACGAGAAACAAATGGGAAAAAGACTTGTAATACAACATGGTTTGCTAAAGAAATAAAGTGTAAACGCAAAGAAAAAAGAAAGGCCTATGTGACTTATAAATCTCTCAGAACACAAGGCTCTCTTGATGATTATATAAAAGTCAGAAATGAAACAAAATCCTTCGTTAACAGACTGAAGAACCAACACTGGGAAACATTTTCGAGATGAAAGTGAGCGAAAAGAAGGAAAGCGATTTCCATTGACTGTAGAAACAAATATGCAGGATGATTAGGAAAAAAAGAAAGGAAGTTCAATAAATAAACCGTTCTTCGTAACTTCCACCAAATAGTTTTTACTGTACGACCGGTTTCGGCCTAAGCTCGGCCATCCTCAGATCGGCCTCGGTCTCTCTCTCTCTCTCTCTCTCGGTCAGGCTCGGCCCACCTGAGGATGGTCGAGCTTAGGCCGAAACAGGTCGTAAAATAAAAACTATTTTGTGGAAGTTTCGAAGAACGGTGTATTAATTGTACTTTGTCATGGCCTTCCACGACGTCAGGCCAACTCATATTGATTATAAAGAAAGGAAGGGAATTACCTTATAGAAGTTAGGCACATAGCAGGAGAAGTATGGGTGTCATATAGAAACGCACAATTTGAAGGATGCTCGTATTTATTCAACGAGAGCGCCCTAAATATTCATGTCAACGACAATTTTTCTACAGTTAATTACTCAGAGGTAGAAGAAGCATTGAAAGCCTTAAAGAACAGGAAATCACCTGGTCAAGATGGATATACCAAATGAATTACCGATATATGGAGGACGCCTACTAACGAACGAACTGTTTAAATTAATAAATAAGCTAGTCAGCTCTCACACTATAACAAACAAATGGAGAACAGGCATTATGCCCTTATTATTTAAAAAAGAGGATAGGAGCGAACCATCTAACTACAGAGGAATTAAGCTACTGCATTTAGCACTTAAACTCAGGACAAAAATAAATACAAAGAAATTCAATTCTCGCACAACATTAAAAGAAGAGCAACAAGGTTTTAGAACTGGGTGATCTTGCACAAACGCAGTATTCATCTTGAGATAGATGCTTGAGAAGTCAATCGAATTCAATAGAGCAGCATATAATGATAATAATAATAATAACTTCTATAATGGAAACAGGGTTACCCCAATTACATCAATTTTTAATAACTATTACTATTCGTTTCATCGATCTAGAGAAGGAATTTGATAGAATCCGACTTAAAGACGTGATTCAGTTGCTACAGTAACGTATGATACCAACCAACCTCATCCACACTATCAAAAACATGTACTCAGAAAATTATGTTCAAATCAAATTGGGCCAAAAATTGACAAATCCCTTTCCAACTAACAATGGCACTAAAAATTATTTGTTATGATGCAGTTCATTTGGCAGATTGTAGGATAATTTACAGAGACTCCTGCACAAATTTAATACAACATCAAGAAATATAATCTGGTGGAATTTCGTTTTAAAAAACGAAGAAAAAATCAAAGATTTACTTTCCACAGAATTCTGTGGAAATAATAATTATTTGTTATGATGCAGTGCTTATGGCAGATTGTGAGGATGATTTAATGAGACTCCTGCACAAATTTAATACAACATCAAAAAAATATAACAAAACGAAAGAACGAAAAAAACCAAATGTAGGACTACATCATAAGAATCCCTCCGCTGAAACTGGAGAGGGATGGGAGCGTATTTCAGCAAAAAATGGCCTTTAAATATCTGTGAATTGAGCTTTCCAACTCTGTGGATATTGATACGGAAATAGAGAGCAAGTGACAAAAGCAAACAGAATAGCTAACTTCCTAAATGCCATAATCTGGCAAAACAAGCACATAAGGAAAAAAACAAAGGGCAGAATATATAAGGTCGTAGTGAGAAAAATTTCTTAATTTTATAACATAATCATAAGGTTCCGATCATTCAAATGACGTTTGATTGGTTGTGTACGATGTGAATGATCTAGGAAGGTCAAGGTTGCAACAATTTTAACACATGTTACACCCAGAACCATCTAAAACCACCCTTATCATGGATCAAACTCCAATGGACTTGCAGCAGAGTCATTATTTCTTGAGAAAGATGAAAAATTCATTTAAGGGAAAACCTTCTTTAACTCTTTAATAACTTACTAGGTTACGAAGATCTAAATTATGATTCATTGGTAATGTATAATATGAAGGATCTAGGACGGCTAAGAGTGATACAATATCGAAAATGTGTTGCGGTCATGATCCCTCTATACCATCCAAATCATTAACCTTCAACATTTTTTCATTTTCCAAGTTTAGCTAATATTTAACAACGTATCTAATTATTATTTCCAAATTTTAGGTTTTCATCTTTCTGTGCATCACAAAAATGTATGAATTAGTTTAGCTATGTATTCCGCACTCAATTCTCATTTCTTGTAAAATATTTATCCCACAACTTAGACCACTTATTCTTAAAATTGCTGGATTATTAATTAGCACTAAATGCTGAGGAAATATGTATGATATTTTACATATAGGGGTTGTCGGATAACTGGTGGGTAGCGCGTTTGCTTTTGATGGAAATGATCACAATTTAATATCCGATTTAAGACCAAACACTAAGTCCGTTTGATTTCATTTAGTAATGGTGTTCCACCAAGTAAGGAGAAAAGTAAGGTAAAAAATCCTCTTAACTTTTTAAATAACTTACAAGGTTTCGAGAATTCAAGTTATAGTTGATTGGTGATGTATAATATGAATAATTTGGGACGGTTAAGGGAGCTACAATATCTAAAACATGTTACGCTCATAACCGACCGGAACCATTCAAATCATTATCCTTTAAGCATGGCTAAATCCTATAGTGGATGGCGAAGGATTCCGCCATGCGTTACGTTGTAATTGTGCACCGGATCATCTACCGGAAAATTATTCAAAATATCACCACTGTGAAAGATTGATTCTTATCTACAAGATTCCATGAATGCAGTTACGGAATGGTCAACCTTGACTATTGGACTTATAAATATAACTTAGTCGGGAATGTATAGATGATGAGCATTCGCAAAGACAACTACAATACCTATTAAACGTGTTATAACCTTTGATATTCATCCAATTGTAATGATTTAAAGTAATTCTACTATTATAGTTAGTAAGTTAAGAGAAGGCATCTCACATTACACGTCCAGTTATGTGCTTCAAATCTCAAAGATAAGCGTATGAGGTAAATAACTGTATCATTTGGTAATCAACCCATGTCTCCTTCAATCCAATCAGTTCTTCTAATTAATAGGGATTTACATTACTCAAAACATTGATCGACACATCTGCAAGGTCCAAATCCCTCCATGACGATCTCGATTTTGAGAAGANTGAAGTATAAATCCAATATGAATTTATATATTTCAAATTAGCAAAATTCTTCATAATGTCACCACCGTGAAAGATTGTTACTCATCTACAAGATTCCATTACTGCAGTTACGGAATGATCAACTTTGACCATTGAATTCATAAATATACTATGTCCGAAATGTATGGGTGATGAACATTTGCTAAGAAAACTATGATACCTATCAAACGTGTAATAACCATTGATATTCATCTAATTGTAATCATTTACAGTAATTCTACTATTATAGTTAGTAAGTTAAGAGAAGGCATCTCAAATTACACGTCCAGTTATGTGCTTCAAAATTCAAAGATAAGCGGATGGGGTAAATAACTGTATAATTTGGTAATCAACCCATGTCTCCTTCAATCCAATCATTTCTTCTAATTAATAGGGATTTAGATTACTCAAAACATTGATCGACATTTCTGAATGTCCAAATCCCTCCATGACGATCTCGATTTTGAGAAGAATTACCGACCAACACGATCCTCAATGGTATGTTTCGGGAATTGATATGAAATTCTGTGCAAGTTTTTATAGATAAATAAGACATGTTCACTTAATCTCCTTAAAGCACGTTGAAATTAAACAGCGCTTGATTTGGCCCTTGCAGAAATGACGAAAAGTCCGTTCATTATCGCTGTCGCAAACGTTCGAAAGAATTTATTCCAGATTTCTATATATAAAGCCGTAAAGCCTACCTTATTGTAAGTTTGCCTGTGGATATCAATGTCTAACTCTACTCCTTCGCTCGTTTTAGGTAATAATTTGCTCTGAAATAATGGTCCGCCATTTTGTTAAGAATCAGTCAATTCTTATAAAAGAATATATCGCATTCCGATTCATGTATATATGTTATACAATGAACCTACATATTCGCTTTTAGTCAAACCCAAAACCAATGTACAAGTTTTGAAGGTCAGCGCCAAGTAGTTACACTAACCCAGTCAGTCACCCACAGCTGTCCTCTGGGTTTTCACGCCAGGCATTCAAGTGGGTGTTATTTTAGTCTTCCAAAGACATACCACCATCCTCATCTTTCTGCAGAAGGCTGACCTCGGGGTTGTTTTCGGGGACGTCTCACGGCGCAATTACTCGCCTCTTGAGACAGGCCAGGATACCGCGGGGGTATTCTACTTCCCATACCCGCAGGAGTTCTAGATGATATGCAAAAGAAGTTGGCCTATATAAATTCCTACAAATCATAACATGGCCACAGAAAATTATCAAAAATGCTATCAACTCAGAACAATCCAATCGGCCTTCAATGTAAGCTTTTTCCTAGCATGGATATCGTATCAATTACGAAAATCACTGCATTTTAAAACGCTAAGCCCTCTTAAATTATTTCAGTCTTTTTTGCTCTCTAGGATTTTAAAAAATTGGATGGAAAAGGTGTTATAAACTTTACGTACAGTTGTGAGCCTTAATCCCCGACATCCAATAATTTCGTAAATGACGACAATAGTATTAATGATGAACCAAGGTCTATCTTTATCCATCTAATTGGTAGAACATTTGTCATTTTCCAAGTTTAACTCTTATTTCACAACGTAACTTATTATTATTTCCATATCCTAGATTTTCAACTTTCTGTGCATCATAAAAATTTATGAATTAGTATCGCTATGTATTCCGCACTCAAATCTCATCTCTTGTAAAATATTTATCCCATAACTTAGATCACTTATTCACAAAATTGCTGGATTATTAATTAGCACTAAAAAATGAGGAAATATGTATGATATTTAACATGTAGGGGTTGTCTGATAACTGGTGGATAGCGCGTTTGCCTTTGGTGGAAGTGATCACAACTTAAATTCCGATTTAGGACCAAACACAAAGTCCGTTTGATTTCATTTATTAATTGCGTTCGACCAAGTAAGGTAGGTTCATATTGATTGTATAAATCCCCTAAGAAAAAAATCCTCTTAAACTTTTAAATAACTTACAAGGTTTCGAGGATCCAAATTATGGTTAATTGGTGATGTATAATATGAATAATTTGGGACGGTTAAGAGAGCTACAATATCTGAAACATGTTGCGCTCATAACCGACCGGAACCATTCAAATCGTTATCCTTTAGGTATAGAATTATGCTTCAGTGAATGGCGAAGAATTCGGGCTTGCACTCCGTTGCAATCCTGAGGCGGATCATCCATCGCCTAAGTTTATTTCCACACCAATAATGAAACTCATTATCTCTGAAAAAGAATTCTCAATGATTATTTCAAAGGAAACATAACCTGACTCCGTCCACAAAAAATACAATTGAAAAAACATGACCAGTTTCGAGGCTTCAAGCTATGAATTAATCATGAAGAAATTCCACCGAGTATCGCCAGAATTGATTAATTGCAAAATTCACTATTGAATATTACACATAAACGATTTCATTCTTAGTGTTTACGGGTAGTATTTCAAGTTGAAGACNGAAACTCATTATCTCTGAAAAAGTATTCTCAATGATTATTTCAAAGGAAGCATAACCTGACTCCGTCCACAAAAAATATAATTGAAAAAAAATGTTTCGAGGCTTCTAGCTAGTTGAATTAATGATGGAGAAGTCCCACCGAGTGTCGCCAGAATTGATTAATTGAAGAATTCACTATTGAGTATTACACATAAACGATTTCATTCTTAGTGTCTATGGGTATTATTTCAAGTTTTAGACCAAAACGAATTAATTATTACGTGGTAGCATGATTCGAGGTCAGTGAAAGTGCCGTTTCACACTGCTGTGATATTTTACATTGCCTTATCAATCTAATCGTGGTCTGGGGAATGTACGTCCTCAGATGAATGAGGCATTCGTATGCATGAAAAATATAATTGAAACAAAATATCAGTAAACCAAATGAGTTATCCTGAGAGCCTTGCTTCTTTTGGAAAATGCGTTGCCTTCAATTTTGTGTATTGACCAGATCTTGAAAAAGAAGAGTGCCCGGAAAGATTCTTCCCAGAAAGTGGGAGACCTTGGTTCGAGTCCCAGTCATGTCGCTATTTTTCAAACTCCCTTATTCGCTTGGGATCAGCTGCACGACCACATCGTTCAAAACTTAACATCTTTACCCTAATCCTTAAGAAATTATTAATTTCAGAGTAAATTCATAAATTTTTCAAAAGTAATTATTATGCTTCGATAATCTATATGACGTTTCATTTGTTGTGTACATATGAATAGTTATTTCCTTAGATGGTCAACGAAAGTAAACGATGATGGTAATATAGGTAGCAATTCTACATTTGGTATCTAGAAAAAAAAATGGAACTCTTATATCAATTATTTGCTTTCGTTTCCTCATGATTAGACGTTAGGAGGTATTTCTACACAGGGAAACTTTTTAATGTACTTCAAAGGAAGGTTTCGAAGATCTCACTGAACCCAATTAAGTTATCTTAAGAACCTTTCTTCTTTTGGAAAATGCGTCTCCTGCACCAATGGTAGATTCAACGGTTTAAGAAAGTACAAGGTTTCGAAGATCTAAATGAAACCAATTAAGTTATCTTGAGAGCCTTACTTCTTTTGGAAAATGCGTCTCCTGCACCAATGGTAGATTCAGCGGTTTAAGAAAGAAGAAAGTATTCATTTATGANAATTACCTTAATTATCCAAAAGAAAATGATTATGGTATTATCGGTAGGAATTATATATTATTGAATCTAGAAATAGAAATCGGCATTCGTATACTTAGTATTTACCTTCATTTCCTCATGATTAATTGTTAAGATGAATTTCTACACAGAGAAAACTTTTTAATACTCTTTCATGGTGTCGATGATCAAAATGATGGTTGATTGCTGACGCAAAATATGAATGATCCGGGACGGTTAAGAGTGGCACAATATCTAAAATATTTGTACCTCATAACCGTCCTGAGCCATTTAAATCATTATCCTTTAGGAATAGCTACATGCTTTAATGGATGGCAAAGAATTCGGCAATGCACTCCGTTGCAATCCTGAGCCGGATCATCCATCACCCTATCTCAATCGCCTACCCAATAATGAAACTCGGCATCTCTGAAAAAGNTACTGTCATTCATAAGACATACTGTTAATGAACCACGTTATCTCACTAAAAGAATTCTGTAACCTATTTTACATGGAAGAGATTGTATTCCTAATGACTATGATCACCGTTGATGATTTCCTTAGATGATCTAAATTATCCAAAAGAAAATGATTATGGTATTACCGGTAGGAATTATATATTTTTGAATCTAGAAATAGAAATCGGCATTCTTATACTTAGTATTTACCTTTATTTCGTCATGAGTAAATGTTAAGATGAATTTCTACACAGAGAAAACTTTTTAATACCCAAAATATGAATGATACGTGACGGTTAAGTGTGCCACAATATCTAAAATATCTGTCCCTCATAACCCTCCTGAGCCATTTAAATCATTATCCTTTAGGAATAGCTACAAGCTTTAATGGATGGCAAAGAATTCGGCAATGCACTCCGTTGCAATCCTGAGCCGGATCATCTATCACCCTATCTCAATTGCCTTCCCAACAATGAAACTTGGTATCTCTGAAAAAGAGTTCTCTGTAATTAGTTCAGAGAAAACACAATCCTACTCCGTCTACAGAAAATGTATTTGAAAAAGTACGACCTGTTTCCTGGGTTCTGCCTCATTATACTAAGCATGGATAACTTATATTCGAAGTCACACGACTGGTTTCGAGTCTCCAAGATTATTGAACTAATTATGGAGAAGTTTCACTAAGTATCGCCGGAATTGATTTAATGAAAAATGTGCCGTTGAGTATTGCACAGAAATTATTTCATTCCTATATTCTATGGGTAGTATTTTAAGTTCAAGGCCAAAACGAATGTAATATTACGTGCTGGCAAGATTGGAGGTCGGTAGAAGTTCTTATTCACACTGTTTTGATCTTTTTCCATTCTCTTATGAATTCGATCGTTGTCTGAAGACTGTACGTCTGCAGACGTATGATGCATTCCTATGGCTGATAAATATGATTTAAAAAATTTCTTAATCTAAATGAGTCACCATGAGTACGTTACTTATTTTTGAATATGCTTTGCCTGCATTTAAGTAGATTCAATAGATCTTGAGAAAGAGGAATTATTAATTTAGAGAGAATTCATGGGTTTTATTAACATAACTAGTAAACGCCCCAGTCAAGCATGACGGATCTTAATTTAGTTTGAAAAATATTTAATATTGTATGCATATTGTCCTCCTAAGCGAGAAACAGTCCAAATAGTTGTTGAAAAATATAAGAAGTGGTTATCCCCGTGTACTTATATAGAATAATTCACGAAATTAACATTCAACAATGTCCTTAGTCATCAAGGAGATTGGTTATTACCTAAAAACGTCACGAATTTTTGTTTGTTTTATCAAAATTCTCAAATTACGGATCCATATCAATATTTCACACCTAAAATAAGGATCTATTATCATTTTCCTCATTTTTTGACAGTTGTCTCAATTTCGTAGGACCATTGTTTCAAATTTAATTTTGTAAAAGAATCAACCTCTGCATGTAACGAAAACCTACTTTAATTACATTTCTAATGGAAAAGTATACTAACTGATTATCCCCGTGTATATTTTTATCTGGATATTTCTTCTGATTGGTCGATTTTTGCCAATCAAGGTTGAGCGATTGTGTAATTCTGAAAATTGTTACGAATTTTCCGTGTATTTTATCAACTTTCTCGCAATTTCTAATTTATGATCATTTTACTTTCTTGTGACACATGTCACAATTTCGTAGGACCATTGTTTGTAATTTAGTTTTGTAAAAGAAACGATCTCTGCAAGTCAAGAAAACGTACTTTACGTTCATCTCTTATGGAAACGCATTTTGTGCTACTGGGTTCGAACCCGGGCCTTTACAGATGTAGGAATAGTTTTCCTGGAGGTTTCAGCATCGCAGAAACACAATGAAATTTGAATCAGATAACTAAGTCAAGCCGTTTCTGACATAAATAGGGGGTCGAACAGACGGACAGATGAGCAGACGGACAGATATTTGCTTTATATATAGTGGGAATTGTTTGGAATCTAGAAAACATAATCGGCATTCGTATAGTAATTTGTCAAATCAATCATAGAAGATATGGGCCATTCCACGTGAAATCGGACAGATATTGCCCTCTATTTTTTAAAAGTTTTAAAATGTTTTATGCTTTACCATTTAATTAAGTGAGCACGTACCCGCATAGTTGGGGTGAGGCGCGTAGGGCTGAGGCGCGTCCGCGACGTGCACCGCTGGGAACTATTTAATATTACATTATGTTTACAGTGTCGTTCCAAATTTTAAAATATGTTTCTTACAGTAAAAGGACTGCAGATTTTGCACGTGTATTTCAATTTCCTGTGAATTTTGGGTAAACTGGTTGAATGTTGTATTAAACCAATTTTGGCAAGTTTAAACAATGTTGTAAACAATATATGGTACTGCCAAAGATACATTTATAAAGATACCATCAATCCCTATCAAAAACTTAAAGAATAGGTTCTCTTATATATTTCACTCAAAAGTTATGATCCTTCAAATTAATCCATGTTTGCCGATTTTTGCAAAAATTACGAAATTTTAAAATTATATAACTTGGCGAAAAACAGTTTTAACGAGCTAAAGCTTCGTCACTATTGGTTTCTCGAGGAAGTACGCAAGCATAAAAAATTTCAAAACTTTTAAAAAATAGAGGGCAATTTCTGTCCGATTTCACGTGGAATGGCCCATACAAAACCTTAAAAATCCTTGCATGTGGCGTTAATTTATTCAAATGGTAAACATGATGCGGAAATGATTGGTAAGAGTCACGATTCTAACACTGAAAATTTGTCTCAGCAACAAGGTTTATGAGATTCTTAAGAGTAAATTTTTTGGACTTTCTTTTAGGTTCTGAAAACGCTCTTGTGGTGGTTGTAAATACAGTGCTATTGTAT
>KZ309663.1:25121-38242 GCA_000376725.2 Ladona fulva
AAAAATCAAAGATTTACTTTCCACAGAATTCTGTGGAAATAAAAATTATTTGTTATGATGCAGTGCTTTTGGCAGATTGTAACGATGATTTCATAAAACTCCTACACAAATTTAATACAACATCAAAAAAATATAACAAAACGAAATAACGAAAAAACCAAATGTAGGATTACATCAAAAGAAACACTCCGGTGAAAACTGGAGATGGATGGGAGCGTATTTCAGCAAAAAATGGCCTTTAAATATCTGCGAATTGAGCTTTCCAACTCTGGGGATATTGATACGGAAATAGAGAGCAAGTGACAAAAGCAAACAGAATTCCTAGCTGCCTAAATGCCATAATCTGGCAAAACAAGCACATAAGGAAAAAAACAAAGGGCAGAATATATAAAGTCGTGGTGAGAAATATTCATTAATTTTATAACATAATCATAAGGTACCGATGATTTAAATGACGTTTGATTGGTTGTGTACGATGTGAATGATCTAGGAAGGTCAAGGTTGCAACAATTTTAACACATGTTACACCCAGAACCATCTAAAACCATCCTAATCATGGATCAAACTCCAATGGACTTGCAGCAGAATCATTATTTCCTGAGAAAGAAGAAAAAATCATTTAAGGGAAAACCTTCTTTAACTCTTTAATATCTTGCTAGGTTTCGAAGATCTAAATTATGATTCATTGGTGATGTTTAGTATGAAGGATCTAGGACGACTAAGAGTGATACAATATCAAAAATGTGTTGCGGTCATAATCCCCCTAAACCATCCAAATCATTAACCTTCAACATTTTTTCATTTTCAAAGTTTAGCTAATATTTAACAACGTAACTTATTATTATTTCCAAATTTTAGGTTTTCATCTTTCTGTACATCACAAAAATTTATGAATTAGTATAGCTCTGTATTCCGCATTCAAATCTCATTTATTGGAAAATATATATCCCACAACTTATATCACTCATTCCCAAATTTGCTGGATTATTAATTAGCATTAAAAACTGAGGAAAAATGTATGATATTTTACAATTAGGGGTTGTCGGATAACTGGTGGATATAGCGTTTGCCTTTGATGTAATTGATCAGAACTTAAATTTCGATTTAGGACCAAACACAAAGTCCGTTTGATTTCATTTATTAATGGCGTTCCACCAAGTAAGGTAGGTTCATATTGATTACATAAATCACCTAAGAAAAAAATCCTCTTAAACTTTTAAATAACTTACAAGGTTTCGAGGATCCAAATTATGGTTAATTGGTGATGTATAATATGAATAATTTGGGACGGTTAAGAGAGCTACAATATCTGAAACATGTTGCGCTCATAACCGACCGGAACCTTTCAAATCATTATCCTTTATGCATAGCTACATGCTGTAGTGGATGGCGAAGAATTCTGACTTGCACTCCGTTGCAATTCTGAGGCGGATCATCCATCGCCAAATTTTATTTCCACACCAATAATGAAACTCATTATCTCTGAAAAAGTATTCCACCGAGTGTCGCCAGAATCGAATAATTTAAAAATTCAAACTAACAAACGAACTGTTTAAATTAATAATAAACTTGTCAGCTCTCTCACTATTCCAAACAAATGGAGAACAGGTATTATGCTTCCATTATTTAAAAATGGAATAGGAGGGAACCATCTAATTACAGAGGAATTACTCTACTGCGTTCAGCACTCAAACTCACGACAAAAATAATTACAAAGAAAGTCAATTCCCGTACAACATTAGAAGAAGAGCAACAAGGATTTAGAACTGGGAGATCTTGCACAGACGCAGTATTCATCTTGAGACAGGTACTTGAGAAGTCCATCGAATTCAATAGATCAGCATATATTTGTGTAATCGACCTAGAGAAGGCATTTGATAGAATCCAACTTAAAGACGTGATTCAGTAGCTACAGTAACGAATGATACCAACCAACCTCATCCACACGATCAAAAACATGTATTCAGAAAATTATGTTCAACTAAAATTGGGCCAACAATTGACAAATCCCTTTCCAACTAACAATGGCACCAGACAAGGCTACTCCCTAAGCCCCCTTTTATTCAATATAGTTATGGATGAGATAATTAAAAAGAAAATTAAAAGTACTAAGTGAAATCTGGTGGAATTTCGTTTTAAAAAACGAAGAAAAAATCAAAGATTTACTTTCCACAGAATTCTGTGGAAATAAAAATTATTTGTTATGATGCAGTTCATTTGGCAGATTGTAGGATAATTTACAGAGACTCCTGCACAAATTTAATACAACATCAAGAAATATAACATGGTTATATCCCCCGAAAAAACCAAATGTATGTATACATCAAAAGAACCCCCCGCTGCAAACTGGAGATGCTTGGGAGAGTATTTCAGCAAAAAATGGCCTTTACATATCTGGGAATTGAGCTTTCAAACTCTGGGGATATTGATACGGAAGTAGGAGAGCAAGTTAAAAAAAGAAAACAGAATTGCTAGCTGCCTAAATGCCACAATCTGGGGAAACAAGCACATTATAAAAAAAACAAAGGGAAGAATATATAAGGTCGTAGTGAGACCAATTTTAACATATATAGGAGAGACAAGGCCGGGTACTTCAAAAACCAAAAGGCTATTTGAAACTACGGAGATAAAAATTTTGTGGAGGATTGCCGGCAAAACATTATTTGACAGAGTCAGGAGTGAGTCGATAAGAAGATAGTGCAGTGTGGAAGATATTAACCAGTGGGTTCGTCGAAGGAAGGTAGAATGGAATCAACACATTGACAGAATGAATGAACATAGGGTTAGTCAAAGTGGCAAGAGACAATGTTCCAAAGGGGAAAAGAAGTGTGGGACGGCCAAGGAAAAGGTGGAAGGATAACCTGGATGTTAGGGAATTTTACTGAAGGAAACAGGAGCAAGCCTAGGAAGAAAGGTGGAAGAAGTAGAAGTATAGTAATTTGTATATTAATAGGTACTTTCTTTCATTTCTTCAAGATTAGAAGTTTAGATTGACTTTAACACAGGGAAAACTTTGAACTTTTTAATACACTTGCAAGGTTTCGAATATCTAAATGTTGATTGAATGGTGATGTATCGTATGAATGATCCAGGACGGTTAAGAGTGCCACAATTTCTAACACATGTCGCGCCTGTAGCTCTCCTAAACCTTTCAAATCATTATCCTTCTACCACTTCCAAATTCTTGTTTGTGATTATACTCACTATTTATGCGCTAAAATTGAAATCGTCCATACCCAGGGAACGCAAAACAAATACAAATCTGTAGACATTGTTATTTAAATCAATCGATGAAGTAAACGTTGATGATGTAAACCCATAGAGATAATATCACAATAATTTTAGTAGTACTAAAGCTACATGTATGTTCGGGAATCGGATGTATAGGTAATGCCGTGGATTTGACTCGTTCGTTTTCTCTGTATTTCTTCTCTTCTCTGAAGCTGAAGCTCTTTACCTACTTAGAATTTGCAAACACCATCAATACCAGCACCATATGTTCAGTGTTTAAACTGAAAAGAAATTACCTTCATCTTGATTTTTCCACTGTATTTTCAGTATTTTCTAGGATATCTCAAGTTTCGTCATCAGACGCTTAATTTCTAATATATATATACAAGATATAAATACTCGTTTCATAGGGGTTAAAATAAATTCATCACTTATTTTATTTCAGAATAATCTTACTAATGGATATGTTTTTCCTTCCTACTCTCTCTTACTCACTACAGCTCTACCTAGTGCTTCTTCCTCCCCTTCTTTGGATATTTCTTATACTCAGTGTTATTCCGCAAATCCTTTAAGCTTCACCTGACTTAATTGTTTACTTTAATCCTTTCTTCTGGTCTTAAATATGTGAGTTCCGTGCCTCCTGTGCACTTTAGGATGACACTTATTGGTCGAAAATAGTCGTGCTTTTCTATGTTTTTGGTTTGTGGTATTTTGTTTTTATGTTAAACAGAATGTAGTTTTCATGAGAAAATTGAAAATTTATTGGGGTTGAAATAATGTAAGGAATTTCTTGTTTTCCTTTTTATTTATTAATCATTGAGGAAACGTTAATTTTGAAGAATCCTATCTTGAGTTAAGCAGAAATATACTAAAGTGGGAGATCTCTTCCCATTAATCAAATCGTTTCAATTCCCTTACGCGTCCTGCAGATTATTCAAATACTTAGCTGTTAACAAAGTACGGGATTAAACTTATGCGTTAACTAATACCCAGCATATAAGGGTCAATCAAATTTTGAAAATTGAATTCTTAAATTTACCTTCGCAGGAAATTTATGGGTGATCCACAGTGATTAAGACAACTAAAATACTTAATAATCGTGATATAACCTTTTAATGCCTTCTGTTGTATCTAGTAGATGAGATCCTAGGTTTTATCTCCTCTTTGTATCAACACCATTACAGCTGAACCAAGAGATCACCTTTATCACACCAACCCATCCAATGCCAATGCTCTAATTTCTACTGCAGTTAACAATCCCCATTAAAGTTTTTGAATCGCTTAACAACGTATGAAAAATGAAAGTAATTATTGAAAAAATCAACCCCGAAAATCACAAATTTTCTCAAATACAGCAACTAACCGCGACATTATTTCCGCATTAGTCAAAAATGTTGCACCGAAAATGCTGCTGTAATAAGATTAGGACGCATGACACTGGTATGCAGCAACAAGTTACCTCAGTCGCTGAAAATTACAATGCAAAAACCTTAGCTGGTGATGTAACTGTACAAATAAAAATTGTATGACTCTACTTCAGTTTCTGGTTGGATCTAATTCCCAAATCCACATCACCAAGAATCGAAATAATTTTGTGACTATTCCTACAAAATAATCCGATGTATTAGTTGTGCTCATCCCCATTAATATCCCTCCTATATTTGTGAGAAAGAAATGATTGGCCAGCAAAAACCTCGAGAAAAGCTAAATTCCTTTAAATAAGAAAGTTGTTTTAGTAAGTTTTAATAAATATGTTTCGTGAAAAGAAAAAGGTAACTGGCCAGAAATTTACTTTTTCAATTATCAGGTCGCGCAACAAAATTTCATATTTGGCTGCCGATTAGCTGGCTTTCGCTGTACATTTCTACAAAAAGCACATATCTCTCCTTTCTAAGAGATGAAACCTCATAATAAGTAAAATAATAAAGATGAATCTTAGTCTGAGCTACAAATCAACTTAAAGTAGCGAGTAGCCGACATAAAAACATTAATGTCACTATGGTGTCACAACGGATAATAAACTTCATCAGCTCTACTTATATCTGAGATAAAAAATTTTCAGAACACTAAATTCCTAATGAATAACTGTATAAACTTCATTTAACCAGGCCGGAATTCAATTTGTTAATGGCTAAAAACTTTATATAAGACCCAGCATTTGGAGTACCCTTGGCGTTACGTCGGTCTCTGCCGAGATATATCCATCAGTTTTCCATGGTTTCAGGTTAAACGAAACGGTTTCTTCAGACTCTATATTCAAAAATCTTCAAAATATACCTAATTTAAGAGAATTTACAGTTCGGCGCCCTTTTGAGTAGTTATTCTTGCCTTATGTAAAAATTCGCCGAAGAAGGAAGACATTTTGTTACATAAATTCCATGAAGGACGAACTCTCCGGGCACAAACTATGACGAATCGAAAGATAAAGAATTGTACTAGAATGCAAAATCGTCGACGTTTTGAAAACTATCTATCTACAGCTTATACATTTTAATGAACTTGAGTGTTTCTCCGTAAACATCTTAGCTTTTGCAAAAAATGACCAAGTATAACACTATCTTTTTAAGCATACAAATTTTGAGGATTTAAAACAGATGAAAAGTATCCAACCACTTTCGAACAGCTATAAATAGCTAAATTTCCATTCTCGGAACCCCCTTTTTGTCTCTTGGACAAACTCTTCTATTCTATCCCACTCTACGCTGCTTCCTTTGAACCTCAAAAATTTGCACGAATCAACATTTGTCCTTTGTTCCTCGAACTCTAACACGGGAAAAAGCTTAAAATTAATGTAAAAAGTGGAACAGAAAACTTACCGAAGCATTCGCATTATGTGTCTTCTGAGGTATGTGTCGTACCGAAACCGAAGGATGTAGTGATAGCTCGTTATTAGCAGGATGGATCGCCACACATTCGACGAATATTGTCTCATAAAATTTAACAAATACGATTGTGAGAAATATTTTCTTATGACCTATTCTGTACGGCTTCATACAGCGAGTAGTTAGAAAGAATGTTTTAAATCATGTCCGATCCGAGAAATGAAGATCAATTTATGTACCTATATTAACATCGGGCATAACGTCCTCAATTCTAATTATTTCAGAAACAAGAGAGACAAAACATTAATTACATATGTTTCAGAAATTAGACTAATTATATTTAGGATCTCTCAGCATTTTCACCACACTGTGTTTCTCGCAAAATAATAAGGAAGTGGGAGTAAACGTTTTGTATGTAAAGTTTCCGTAAAATGTATCTTTTCCGGAATCTCTAAGTATTGGAGGAAAATTCCTTAGGGAGGAACGCTTTTAATAAAAATCTTAATTAAACAGTACGGCATCTACGCTCAAAATACGATAACATTACTAATTGATTTATGTAGTATTTTGTGCCACGGATTTTTTATCAAATACTACTTACATTCAAAAGCTTCTTCTGAAGATTTACATACAATTAGTTAAGACAGAGGAATGTAAAATAAGGGAACGATATATTCAAATGAATGATATTGTAGGATGCATTTCAGCCACTTGACGAAAACGATAACAGCATAAAATTTTTGGTCTTGAAAAAACACTACTTTGAAGTTGAAATATATCGCTATTTATCTATTTTATAATCTGACCTGTGCAAAAAGAACAACATTTATGCTTACCATTCCAAATAAATACGGCATTTTCTGCGACAACGACCATCTCCAGTCATAGGTTGAACTCTGGAAGTATCCTCTCGCATTTCGCTCAGCTCTCGGGGCTGGAATTCTTGAAATACGGCCGTTGGAATCACCAATGATGTAACTACTAGACCAGATCAAAAATTGTTTTTTTTTTCCTTCCTGAACTAAGCATGAAATGGCAACGTTACAGTTATGTCACAAAATAAATTATTGCGATCATCACAAAAAAGATTTTCTACATTTCTTCTACGGTACCTCCATTAAAATTAACCGTAACAGCAAAAGAAAAAATCCTATAACACTGTAGTTATTCCGTTTAAATGTACTTAACCCCTTAAAATCATGTAAATACGAACGAGGATTGAGTTAAGAAGCAGAATCTAAAAGATTTCATAAGACTCGAAGCGTTCAAGCGTAATGTGGTATACAATTCATAACAAATGTAGAAATCGGTTCGAGAAGCTCATTTGTAGGGGAAAAGTTACATACCTTCGATGAAGCCTGTAGACATTTCGGATGAAATTGAGTCCTTGAAACACTGAATGGGCAATGATCGACAACTTTCCTTTGCGTGAGATTAATTATGTTAATAATAAGAACATTTAACGTAGAGCAAATAAAAATATTTTTATAGAGTTTGAGTTTAACATAAAATGCAATTCCTACTGAAGAACTCACAAAAATATCAGTTGAAATACACAGGTTTGAAGAGCAACTCATTTCACTCGGTGTCACAACCTTACCTAACCTTAGTCACTCAAGAAATAAAGCCAAAACAGAGACAACATTACGCTTTATGGCGACTGCATCGCCGCCGTTGAGATCGTGCCTGTTTGTGCACTACGGGTCGCATAACTTCCTGGGGAGGAAAAACTGGGGGAAAATCCATCTTTAAAATCTGAGTATTGCAACATTTCGTAACAGAGTGAAAAATATGCATAGAAATAGAGTGAAATTAAAAGATTGTTCTGAAATGAGTTGAAACGAAATTGGATATTTATGATATAAAGTATTAATAGCGTGTTTTCGCTGCATATTAACTTGCATTGTCTAAATCAGGTTAGTATCTCTAAAATTCTCCTGTCTTTAGGTAAAAGTTTGTAAAAAAATGTTCCGTATCATAATGTATATTCGTAACATATATGTATTTCGTTACGTACTAAACATTTTATCCTGTCTGGTAAAATTGAGTACGATAAAAGAAAAAGATTAATATTATAATAAGAAATTTTGCCAAAAATGAAAGATTAGGATTTTTNATGTATTTCGTTACGTACTAAACATTTTATCCTGTCTGGTAAAATTGAGTACGATAAAAGAAAAAGATTAATATTATAATAAGAAATTTTGCCAAAAATGAAAGATTAGGATTTTTCACCAAAATTGCGTCAACTCAACCCCATCTGTAATTTTTATTCTCGGGCATCAATATAAACGGCTTGCATAGTTGTATACGAAATTTATTCACGAATGGGCATGAGAAGTTTCAAAGTCCTAACTTAAAGAAACCGTTTTCTTAATTTCGACAACCTTTTTCGATTCTATACCACTGTGCGAAGGCCCGGTCCCAAAATATTCAAGAGTCCTGCCGTTCGCTGAATCTTACAATTTGATGACGGTAGCTATTGTTTTCTAAACTGAGTTAAGTAAGCAGAAACCTCGTAAAAAAATTCCTCGTATAATAATGGAATGTTGTATGTTTCTGAAAACTATTGAAGAAAAGAATAGCTTTATTTAAAAAACCCAATCACTTCATTTGATGTTATGCGGAATAATTGAATATTCAGCGTAAAATCATGTATTATACTTCTTCGAATTCGTTAAAAATCTGTCAGTTAATATTGTAATATTAACAATCCGCTTCTCTCTCTATGTTTTTCAACGATAATATACTAAATAACCATAGTGATCTACGCTGTAAGATAGTGCAAAATATTCAGAAAATAGGTGAAGACAGGTAAAGATAGCAGCCGAAACTTTTAGAATTATTAACATTTATATCTCTCCCTACCTCGAAAATGGTTCAACGATCCTTCCATCATGTTCTTACTTTACATATTTAAGCTTTCTTCAAAGATTCTTTCGCAGAAAATACCAATTTTAAACTAACGTTAAAAAAATTATAGCTTGTTAACATTTTCCTGTCACATTACCAATTTTAAGAATTTTTGAGCTATTGGACTCGCACTACTCCACACTTAGACTTTACAAACCTATCCATCAACATTCTCGATATCGACAAATCAGTCAAAAAATGTATCATGCTAGGTAATGATACAAGCCGACATTTTTCGCTTGTACAGTCCCCCCTTCCTCAGAAATGACCTCAGCAAACTTTCCAACATGTTTTTACTTTAAATAATGAATCATTCTCTAGATTATTCTGCATTTTATACTAATAAAACCCAATGTTTAAAAAAATTACAGCAAGTCGGCATTTTCATGTCAGTTTATCCTCGATTTTTCGAAATCCAGCCACCACCAGCCTCAATATCACAGAGACCTTGAATGTTTCACCGAAATATCTTAGAATATCCTTTTCTGTGAAAATTAACTAAGCACAGTGTTATCTTTTTCACGCGCACAAATAACGATACATTAAACACTGAAGCAAAACATCCAGCATATGCATAGCTTCTATTCTGACGCTCTAAATTTCATTTAGGCCTCTATTTTCTTTCCGAAAGTTTCGATGAGCAGCGTCTTTATCGCAACCAACATGAAAGTTTCTTCGAAATAATCTTAGAACGTCCAGCATCTTATTCAAGCATAAAATAACGAAGAATAAAGTACGAAAACGAAGTATTCAACCTTTTTCGAACGACTCAGCTTAGCTTCATGTATCTCGCTCTAAGGGCCATTTTGGTAATTGGCCAGCTTTTCTCAATTCAGTCCATTGTTCGTTGCTCCAATTTGAGATCAACCATGTGCACGACTTAATATAATTTTCCTTTTTCGCTCGACCCTCAATGAATAACACAAAAAGAAAAGCTAAAATGAACATAAAAAAGAAATAGAAAACTTACCGATCTTTGGCTCATGGTGTCTACTGAGGTCTGCGTCATACCGTAAACGAAGGATGCAATCATCGCTCATTTCTTAACAGGATGTTTCATCAATTCCGACGAATATTGCCACTTAGCTTAACATATGCTATTGTTAGGAATATTTTCCCATTTCCTGCTTTATATTGCTTGTACGTGACCTTCAATGTCTCCCTCAAATCATAATAAAAACATGATAACGAAATGACTAACCGTCGAGAAACAGTACTTCTCCCTGCATTCGACATATTGATAAAAACGTTGTTTTTTCATTTGCGACTAACCAGTCGTAAACTGAAATTGGTTTTTACAATGCAAGAACAATAAAATGAGAAGATTAAATTAAAACCAGAAAATGGTGCAAAATTACCTCAGCTGTCGACGCACCTTAAAACCACTACTACTACATTATATATCTTTAACACGCTTACAAATAAAGAAAAATTAGCATTGAATCAAAATACCAACCTCTTTTGCATAGATATGCATTGCTTCAACTCCCTCCCTCCCTCTAAATAACAATATTGTCATAGATTTCTACATCATCTACATTAGTACCCTGCAAGCCGCCTTTCGGCGTGTGACAGGGGGTGCAAGCACCATGAATTTACTGAATTTACTTCGCTAATCTATTACTTTCGCGTATCGTTCGCGGAAAAAATGAATTCTTGTATCGATTCGTTTTAGCATCTATTTNGGCAGCTGAATTTAAACGTGGTCGCACATTCCTCGAAGATGACCCACGTGAAGGACGGCCAAAAACCGCAACCACACCAGAAACCATCGAAAAGGTGCACGATATCGTGTTGGTAAGATAGGTGAGTGAAGGTGAGTGAGATAGCTGAGGCCGTGGGGATATCGGAAGTAAGGGTGCGAAACATCTTGCACAAAGAATTGGGGATGCGAAAGCTCTGCGCAAGGTGGGTGCCGAATTTGCTGAATGCCGATCAAAAGCAAATGCGCAAGCGATTTTCGCAGAAATGTTTGGACCGATTCAAGAGGGCACCGACCGATTTTGTGCGGCGATTTGTCACCATGGACGAGACATGGATCCACCACTACACGCCAGAAACGAAACAGCAGTCGAAGCAGTGTGTGGAAGCCGGTGGTTCAGCTCCAAAGAAAGCGAAGTCGATCGCATCTGCCAGAAAGCTCATAGCCAGTGTGTTTTGGGATGCGAAAGGGATTCTGTTAATTGATTACACTGAAGAACACAGAAAAATTACAGGCGAATATTACTCCAACCTTCTTGACCAGCTGGATGCCAAAATTCGCGAGAAGAGGCCTGGCTTGAACAAGAAAAAAATCATCTTTCACCAGGAAAACGCACCTACTCACAAAGGTGCGTTGGCGATGGGAAAACTACGGGATTTGGGGTACGATTTGCTCGGACATACCCCCTATTCTCCTGATTTAGCACCTTCAAACTTCCATCTGTTCCCAAACTTGAAGAATTTTTTTTTCTGAAAGCGCTTCGCTTCCAATGAAGAAACTGAGAGGGCCATAGATGGATATTTTCACAGCCTTCCAGACTCTCGCTTCCGGAAAGGCATACTGATGTTGGAAAAACGCTAGACCAAGTGTGTTAAAGTCAAGGGAGATTATGTAGAAAAATAAAATAATTTGAATGTGTAAGAAAATGCTTAATTCATAATGTTGTATATACTTTTTCAATTTTGAAAGAATTGGATATTCTGAGATATTTTGCAGAAATATTGAGGTTCGGTGCTATATAGAGGCTATCGATGGATAAGTTAGTGAAATTTGAGTAAGCAGTATTGTAATGTGATTCCTTTTGGCCAAAAATATTCGTAATGTGATTGGAAAATGTTAAAAAGCTATAATTTTTAACTATTAGTTTTATATTGGCATTTAATGCGAGCTAATCTCTGAAAGTTTAAATATGTAAAGTAAAAACATGTTGGAAGGATCGTCGAATCATTTTCAAGGTAGGGAGAGACATAAATGTTAATAATTCTACAAATTTCGTCTGCTATCTTTACCTGACTTCGCCTATTTTCTGAAACCTTTGCACTTTCTTACAATGCAGATCACTGCGGTTCTTTCGTATATTATCGTAGAAGGAGAGAGATGTTAATTGTTCATACTTCGTTATTAATCTTTATTCTTCGGGAATGCTTGGGATAAAAATAACTTCAAATAATTCAGAGAATTCTTTTCTTGATACGTTTAATCATCAGCGAAATAAAGATACGAAATTAAGGTGAAAAGTTCTCGGCCTGACAATGAAAGACGGCGATTTTCAGTTAATCCCCTCTTGTAACCAGTCGTAAACTGAAATTGGTTTTTACAATGCAAGAACAATAAAATGAGAACATTAAATTAAAACCAGAAAATGGTGCAAAATTACCTCAGCTGTCGACGCACCTTAAAACCACTACTACTACATTATATATCTTTAACACGCTTACAAATAAAGAAAAATTAGCATTGAATCAAAATACCAACCTCTTTTGCATAGATATGCATTGCTTCAACTCCCTCCCTCCCTCTAAATAACAATATTGTCATATATTTCTACATCATCTACATTAGTACCCTGCAAGCCGCCTTTCGGCGTGTGACAAGGGGTGCAAGCACCATGAATTTACTGAATTTACTTCGCTAATCTATTACTTTCGCGTATCGTTCGCGGAAAAAATGAATTCTTGTATCGATTCGTTTTAGATTTATAGAATGTGAAAAAACATTCGATGGTGTCAACAGAGATATGTTATGGAGAGAAGAGGATTCCCTTAACATTTTATAAAAGTAACTCGGAGCCTATGTAGAAGCAGCAGAATTGTGATTGATACTGGGAAACAAATGACTCAACAATTTGCCATCAAACAAGGTGTTATACTGGGTTTCAGTATGTCACCGACTTTGTTTAACCTGTACATAGATGACCTTCTAATAAAATTTTGGAAAGATAGTGTAGAGCCAGGAATAGAATTGGGAGATTCCGATTTTTTAAACGCATTGCTTTTACAATACAATACAATACAAAAGTCTTTTTTGTATTTGGCGAAATTGGGACTAGAGTCCCATCTTCCATTTAACCATTGTCAAGATAATACACAAGCATGACTATATAACATTTAAGAAATTTTAAATTACAATATTTACATATTTAAGGAGAAAAACGGAAATCGAAATAAAGGAAG
>KZ309664.1:1940-15569 GCA_000376725.2 Ladona fulva
AGTGCACGGGGATAATCAGTTCTTATAATTTTTATAAGAAATTTACGTCAAGTAGGCTTTCATGACTTGAAAACAGTAGAATAAATATTATAAATAATTTATATTATAAGAAATATGTTGAGTTATTATGATCTTACGGCAGAATTTTTTTGTGCTTAGGAGGACCAGATATGTACGACAATAGACATATTTTTTAACTAAAACAAATCCCGTCATGCTTGACGGGGGCGTTTACTAGTACTGTTATATTGCTCATTTTACATTGCTTCACTTAATTTTCGTTATTTCTTCATTAACTTTGAGTCTTATATCTTCAGGATCGAATCATTTAGCGAATTATGTTCCTGATACGTATCGGCTATTTATTCGAGTTAGTTATTTCTCCTAAACTATATTATTCGGAGAGAGGCCATGCCTACCCATGTGTCTTTCGTAAGAGGACCACTTTACACTCTTCTGAGGATTACTTGAACTTAACAGCTTAAAGTGCACATCTGTGTTTAAAGATGACTTTGGACACACGAGAGAAAAATAAGAAATGCGGAAAAAGTATTTTCCGGAGCGAGGTGCAAATCTATATTCGGCAACTAACGTTAGTGTAAGCCAGTTCGTTTATGTCAGACTTCGGCGGCTAAATAGTTAACCTGTGTAATTCATTTGTTGTGTACTATATCTTATATTTCTTGTGTGATATAATCTGTGAGTCCACTAGAGGGTTCTGTATCAACGGCGGCGGCTAAATATTTTGTAAATAATTTTAGATTTTAGATTTAGATTTAGATTCATACCCCGCAAGCCGCCAGTGGCGCATGGCAGGGGGTGTAGCAACACCAAAGACCTAACCTAATCCATCGTGTTTGCATCTCTAATGCTCTGTGGAAAGAACGACCAGAAGTAACAATCTGTTTTGGCGATTACTTCCTTGTGACGCTTGGTAGTAGCCTCTCGGAGATCGAGCTCGCTGTTTACCAGAATAACTATGTCTTCCAATTCATCTAAAAATTCTGAATCGATGAATGTATCGAAAAGCTTTCGTCTATAATCCGATTTTCTCATTTGGAGCGAATACCACCCGAGGGATTTTATCATAGCCGTAACGGTACTGTCGAACTTGAAGTTACCACGACTATAATTTTTAAATCTCTCGTTAAATTATGTCTGATCCTCTTATCATCTCGCGCTTTAGTTTCTCAGGAGTTGCTTCCAACTTCACGCTTCCGTTAATATCACTTTTTTCGTGCGGGACTCGCTCAATTTATCATTTATGTGGGCGCCTATGTAACCTAAACTCAGCCCTACCCTATTTAATATCATTATCTCATCAACTCCTTTATCACAGGCTAACCTAAAAAAGCACCCACATCCCTGACAACCCTACGCGCTACCTTCCCCGCAGCCTCGGCCGCATAAACGACTCCTGAGCGATTTAGGGTACCCTACACGAATCAATTTAGTGATTCCAAACTTTAGCATATTTTGGATGAGGGTTTCTGAAGTGAGATATTACACTAATCATAAGTCATAACTTCAGGACCTTCATCAGGACAATTCTCTTCTCAGATTTTCCATTTATAGCTTATGTAATTGTGATTTTACTTACGTAACTTGGATGTCAATAAGACAAACGAAGAAAGACAGATTGTGAGGTTGTAATAGAGCATCATAATATTCTTCCCTATTTTTAGGGATTATATGCCTGCGATAAAAAACCAGAATTAGGTTTTTAGAGGGATAAAAGCATGTTCTTTCTTTTAAAAGTAATTTGAAAAAGTTTTTGAGAGGTTCTTTTTGTGTAAACGTGAGCTGAATATACCCTATTTTCGGCGTCGTACGAAATTCGTAATATTTACATTCAATCTATAAACTAACGGAAGGCAATGGAAAGATGAAACTTTTTATTAAAAAACTTTGTATTAAGTAGTTATAAGGCGCAAGGTTTCGCGTTGATGAAATGATTATTTGCAGAGATATAAAATGCCAAACTTTAAATATTTTTTCGCGCAACATCTTTTGGGCGGAGGTAACTTCGTCTTTGGTTCGATATCTCGGGCCTTATATGCCTGCCAGAACCAGAAAACCCAGAATTAGGTTTTTATGGGGATAAAAGTATGCTCTTTCTTATAAAGAGAATTCTTTTACTAACGGACGGCATTAAGAAAGTGAAACTTTTTATTCAAACACTTTGTATAGAGTAGTTACAAGGCACAAAGTTTCGTGTTTATTTTATGTTTATTTCAATAGATATAAAATGCCTAATTTTAAATTTTTTTCGAGCGATTATTTTTTGGGCCGACTTTGCTTCAAATCTTCTTCGCGGAATTCGCTCATAAAAGTTTTCTTATTATTTTGTGTGATAGAGAAACAAAGGTTGTATAGGAATACCAAGTTTTGTTTTGCTCAACGTAATACTGCCTGAGATAACGTGTCTCAAAGTTGCTAATAATCGATGTCTAACTGTGGAAAGCTGTGGTAGGGGGTCAAACAAATTACTATATCTCAGCAAATATATCATCGATGGATTTAAAACTTGTCAAATGTTCATAAAGGATATGAAGTTATGTTCACACAAAATTCCATTGAAATCGGTGATGTTCTAGCGGGGCACTTCTCTAAAATTGTTCCACTTGACATGGTCCTACGGTAAAATTCCACGAGTTTTTCTTCCTATTGAGACAATTCGCAAGTAATAACAGCTGAACTATGTTTCATATTAGCAAAGTTGTTTGGACGATCCAGTTAATTTCTTCTGGTAATTCCATTAATCTACAAGTACGCTGTAACAATGTCTTCGCTATTGTTTGAGTTCGAGATTGCGACTGGAAAACTGATAGCGGGGCTCTTGTCACCGCCCAAATCATATCGTTAGGGCTATGATAGAAGCACTCGGGTGGAAATCACTCCAGGCGAGACGATTAGATTACAGACAGAAGCTTTTCGAAAGTTCAGGTTCATTTTATGGCGAAGTAGAAGATGTGATTCCAGAAGCGCGATCTCTGAGAGGCATCGACAAACCGTAAGATATCGATCGCTAAAACAGATGCAGTAAAACCTCGTTAACACGTACTCTATTAACACGAACCCAAATTGCGGTCCCAGTACGGATACATGGCATCTTATCGAGTTTTATTCGTTTAACACGAAAATCGGTTAGTACGAAACTCGAACAAATATCTCGGTCCCGCACTGAGGATTTGTCACATGCGAACCGTCTATTTCCAGTGGAGTGCTAAGAGGTTTTACGAAAGTTATTTGGTTGATGATAGCCATTTACTGCGGATGGTCCAAGTGGTATCGAAGAGTGATAACCTGGAAGTGATTGTCAAAAATATATCCTATACTGAAGAGTGCTATATGATACAGCATTCCTATTTTTATCAGTCGTATTTCGCTTACTGTTCTTTGAAAGGGCTCGAGACTATCTCACGCCAGCTTACTATACTATACTAGATTCACCATCATGAAGACACCATTTAAAATGCATTGGCCCCTGCATTTTAAGCGGGAGATATCCGGGCGCTGTTGCGACATTTGCGTAAAAATATATAGTAAGTCAAAATTGTTTGAATTTCTTTCAGTATTGAATGGAATTGATGCCGGATTTTACTGTGTGTTTAACTTTTGGATCTTTACTTTCATAATTGCATAAAAAACTAAAATGTTACATTTCAAATAAATTCTGGATTTTTTTCCTGTTCTGTTTGAAAGTGTGCCTTAAGTTCTCTAATTTAAGGAACACAGAATTTTTAACATCCAACTCTGCCTCAAATTATTTTCTTTCCGATAGCATTATTTATTTTGCAGACAAACGTTTTTGAGGCAAGTATTTAACAGAAATCGTAGGGGAAGTCGAGAATTTTTGGTAAAATGCATTGAAGAAAGGACATGCTGGCTATCTTCCGTCTTATTTGCTTTGGAAAAAACTTCCAGCGGGAAAGTTTCTCAGAGAATAGTGAAATTATTTTATTTGCAAATTTCAACGTCATAAGTTTATATAACTAACTCAAGAAAAACAATTTTTCTTTCAATGAATACGAGAAGATTTTAGTTGCGTCGACGCAGCGCTATCTGGTTGGTACATACCTAAGTACAAGAAAGAGGCATATCACTTGGACGTGAGCGCTCTATGAGATTACTTTATTATATGATTCAGTATCTCTGCCTGATATCGCTGGAATTTCGCTGCCCTTGAGTCGCATCATCTCCCAGTTGATACGATAGGGTGGGGTTGTATCCTACCAAACTTACTAACTCAAAAGTATCTTCGAATTGTTGTTATATGTTATTTTCTTTTAATACATGGTTTGTTGTCGATGCTCAACCTTTCACTCAAGGTTTGACCGGTGATAGCGGTCCCGGGCTCGATTACGGGTGGGGGCCTTATTGTGAAATGACCTTGGCGGTCGAAGCACTTTTAAGAATGATGATACGTATGAATGTAGTCTAAATTAAATGCTGAAACAGAGGTATTTGTGGAGTATAATTTCACTGTGCAGTTTTATATGCGTTATTGTGGACTCATCTCGGGAAAATGGCCTAAAGGACCGTACTTTAGCCACCCTGTCTAAAAACTTGGAATAAATAAATATGTTTTTGGTTCAAAATTCGTCTCATGATTTAGTAGGTGCGAAATCTTTGGCTTGGTTGGAGTGTGCCGATTTTCTCCATTATGAGCGAACCTCGAAATTTCGAACTTAGAAACTTCGCACTTAAGTCTGAGCTACCTATATTCAAAGTTCGAAATTTCGAGGGCCGCTAACAATGGTGAAAATCGGCACACTCCAATTAAACAATTACATACGATTAATTTCTTGTAACGCCTTATCTATGCCTCTCGGGGATCGCGCTCGTTGTTTACTGGAACTGCGATGTCTTTAACTTCATCTGAAAATTATGAATCAATGAATTTTTCGAAAAGCTTCTATCGGTAATTAGATCAATTAATGATAGCTTCACTGAGTGTACGTTTAAAGAAACTCAGCCGTCATCAAATCATCTGCGTAACGTCTACTCTTTACATGATCATGAAATTTCTTAGTTATATAACTTAAATTTAAATCTATTTTCAGGTAAGAGTATGTTCCTAGGAAAACTAGGTTTACTATTTCGGTTTACTGCTCCTCTATTTTTTGAAAGAGAACTTACGTCTTTGGCCTTTCTGTTTAGAATCACTCGAAACTCCGTCACTTTGGGGAGTTCTTAAAAGAAAAACCCACAATTCAAATTCAGCTTTAAAACATTTGAATGCATGGCGTTTGAGTCATGACGGTAGAGAACTTTTGCAAGAGACTATTTAGACAAAACAATACATCCTCGTCTTTCCATCTGATCACGCTTCAGTCGGCACATTTTCAATTTGAGCCATCAGTTATCATTAAAGAATGTTTTTGTGAAAAAAAAGTTCAGACGAAGAGTAGTGAATAATTGCTCTTCTGCAGTTCAATTTCTTTCACACCCGTGCCATTGTTCAATAGATATCAGGCGGGCATTAAACGTTCAGTTTATAACTTGAGATAAGAGATATGATATCATTTGACGAAATAACTAGAAATTAAAATTGCTGATTCATCAACTCCTAAGATGACATATCAAGGATTTATAGCTAATAAGTTAAGCGAAGGCGAGATCAGTTTAAATCGATCAATCTTTTCTCGTCGGACCGTTCGGCCACGTACAAAACCATCCTGCAAGAGGGCATTCACTCAAATAATGCTGAATTAATATTGTGCGTTGTAATACAATTTTAATATCTGAGTAAACATATTAGAATATGCTCCATTTTTATTTCACTTGACTTCATAAACGACACAACGAACCAAAATTATTAAAATTCGTGGCTTTGTTTCAGAGAGCGAAGGCTGGATTTAACTCCCGAGAAAAACGTAGGTTCACCGTCTGCATTCCAAATTCTCCCAAACGATTTGAACTGTTTGAGCATAATATGACATGTTTGCGACCGGTCCACGGATTTTTGATTTAATGGTTTATACGTGACCGCAAAGGGTGAAATTGCACGAGATAAAACAAAAGTGACCCGGATATGACCCCGGAATAAAATAATAACTAATTTTGACCTCAAACTTTTTTGTCAACTCTTTTTCTTGGCTGTGAAAGCCACTGAGGAATGAACAGTACTGAATAATGGCTCTCATCCTGGATTCTCCTCAAAGAATACCAAGAAAAGTTCTGATCATATGGAGTCATGTTGTTGCACTTTCGAGATATTTTTCCGCTTTTAACGTTTAGACTTGCTTGCATGGAGATGTAGATGTGAAACCATCCAAGGGAAATCGTTCAACATAGAAGTCGTACATTCGTCGCCATCGACTTCCTCGGGTGCTTCGTATGTGAATTAACGGTAATTAAAGGACCCGGTTTTCTCTCGGTGAAACTCGGTTTTGTGAAGAGAATAGTCGGAAGAAGCGAAGAAAAAGTCCGCGAGCGTTGTTACTTCGCTTTAGTCAGGCCTCACCTTGAGTATGCATGTAGTGTATGGGACCCAGCCGACAAGTGCTGTATTCGAGAAATAGAAAAGGTGCAACGAAAAGCGATACGTTTCGTGAAGAATTGCTATGATAAATCAGTAAGCGTTACTGAGATGCTCAAGAACGCGGGATGGGAATCATTAGAAAAAAGAAGATTAACACTAAGGATAAATTTATTAAATAAGTTCAGAGAAACCACGTTCTCGGAAGACGTCGCGGACATAATGCGCCCTCCCTGCTATATAGGCCGCTCCGATACAGCGAGGAAAATAAGAGAAATAGATGCGAAAACGAACCGATTCAAGAATTCGTTTTTTCCGCGAACGATACGCGAAAGTAATCGACTAGGTAAATAGAGTCTTGGTGCATGCACCCCCTGCCACACGCCGAAAGGTGGCTAGCAGGGTATACACATAGACATAGACCCGTGTCTTAATCATGGTTAGTGTCATGGTTAATCTTTCTCAGTCGCACTTTGAAGGCATTCTTTGACCAAGTGAACCATGAGGTCTCCGTTTCCTCTTATTGGCTGACCAAGCGAATCTAACGAGCTTTTCTCCGCTCGATCGGATTCCATCGGCCGCAACTGCTTTATGAAGCCGCTTTTAATGAACGGTTGGGGCGAAATGCCGTATGAATCTCCAGCGCGCGGGGAAAAATATTTCATTGTAAGCGAGAGTATTCTATAAAAAATCTGGAGAAATTGACGGAGAATTTAGGTTCAGTTCGTTTGTTTGTAGAATCAGCAACCCGATGGCTGTTGAATCCTCTACCATTAGACGTCAAACGCTTTGGAGAGGGAATGAGGCTTATTAGGTAAAACGAGGAGTGAGGCGACCTTCCTCGCTGAATGTCTTACTGCAAGTGCAACACTCTAGTGGCTCCATGGCCTAGTATTATAACGTTACGTAAAATTCACTTTAATTAATGTTCTTTTCAGAGTCTGAAATTATAAGGTTTTGTTAAAGTGAAGATTAAAGTTAATCTCCTATATGTATGTTGAATTCGTTAGGAGATTCCCCAATCTTCACTGTAACTCTAACAGAATGTTATAATTTCAGGCCCTAAATCGAACATTAGTTAATGTCCATTTTAGGTATGCATTATAATATATGCAAGGAAATGTTTTCAAAGCGTTCAACAAGGAGTGACCGGGATGAATTCTGGATCACTCATACCTCCATAGCTCTCACATTATTACACCCATAACTTAATATATAAACTCAGCCGTCATCAAATCATCTGCGTAACGTCTACTCTTTACATGATCATGAAATTTCTTAGTTATATAACTTAAATTTAAATCTATTTTCAGGTAAGAGTATGTTCCTAGGAAAACTAGGTTTACTATTTCGGTTTACTGCTCCTCTATTTTTTGAAAGAGAACTTACGTCTTTGGCCTTTCTGTTTAGAATCACTCGAAACTCCGTCACTTTGGGGAGTTCTTAAAAGAAAAACCCACAATTCAAATTCAGCTTTAAAACATTTGAATGCATGGCGTTTGAGTCATGACGGTAGAGAACTTTTGCAAGAGACTATTTAGACAAAACAATACATCCTCGTCTTTCCATCTGATCACGCTTCAGTCGGCACATTTTCAATTTGAGCCATCAGTTATCATTAAAGAATGTTTTTGTGAAAAAAAAGTTCAGACGAAGAGTAGTGAATAATTGCTCTTCTGCAGTTCAATTTCTTTCACACCCGTGCCATTGTTCAATAGATATCAGGCGGGCATTAAACGTTCAGTTTATAACTTGAGATAAGAGATATGATATCATTTGACGAAATAACTAGAAATTAAAATTGCTGATTCATCAACTCCTAAGATGACATATCAAGGATTTATAGCTAATAAGTTAAGCGAAGGCGAGATCAGTTTAAATCGATCAATCTTTTCTCGTCGGACCGTTCGGCCACGTACAAAACCATCCTGCAAGAGGGCATTCACTCAAATAATGCTGAATTAATATTGTGCGTTGTAATACAATTTTAATATCTGAGTAAACATATTAGAATATGCTCCATTTTTATTTCACTTGACTTCATAAACGACACAACGAACCAAAATTATTAAAATTCGTGGCTTTGTTTCAGAGAGCGAAGGCTGGATTTAACTCCCGAGAAAAACGTAGGTTCACCGTCTGCATTCCAAATTCTCCCAAACGATTTGAACTGTTTGAGCATAATATGACATGTTTGCGACCGGTCCACGGATTTTTGATTTAATGGTTTATACGTGACCGCAAAGGGTGAAATTGCACGAGATAAAACAAAAGTGACCCGGATATGACCCCGGAATAAAATAATAACTAATTTTGACCTCAAACTTTTTTGTCAACTCTTTTTCTTGGCTGTGAAAGCCACTGAGGAATGAACAGTACTGAATAATGGCTCTCATCCTGGATTCTCCTCAAAGAATACCAAGAAAAGTTCTGATCATATGGAGTCATGTTGTTGCACTTTCGAGATATTTTTCCGCTTTTAACGTTTAGACTTGCTTGCATGGAGATGTAGATGTGAAACCATCCAAGGGAAATCGTTCAACATAGAAGTCGTACATTCGTCGCCATCGACTTCCTCGGGTGCTTCGTATGTGAATTAACGGTAATTAAAGGACCCGGTTTTCTCTCGGTGAAACTCGGTTTTGTGAAGAGAATAGTCGGAAGAAGCGAAGAAAAAGTCCGCGAGCGTTGTTACTTCGCTTTAGTCAGGCCTCACCTTGAGTATGCATGTAGTGTATGGGACCCAGCCGACAAGTGCTGTATTCGAGAAATAGAAAAGGTGCAACGAAAAGCGATACGTTTCGTGAAGAATTGCTATGATAAATCAGTAAGCGTTACTGAGATGCNGTACGTAGTATAATATATACGTATTTCGACAACAAATTGAGAACAATACTTGCTAAGCGCGACCACGGAGAACCCCAACCCCCACTGGTGGGAATTCTTCAACGGTTAGTTTGCTCCCAAACAACGGCTATTTGGAGCTTTTATCTAACTCTAATGTCTTACAACAGCCGTGTTCCTTTTCCTTATAGATCCATAACTTAGACAAAAGCTAACGGAAGATGATTTCCTTCTTTCTTTGCCCGAAGACTACTGAAAAATATTTTATTCCACAATATATTGTTACAGGAAACTTCAATCTAAATACTTCGTTGATTTAATAGGAATCAAACAAATTTGCTTAAGGATGAGTGAATGGTAAATTATTACGAATACCTGCCCGAAATGTGGAAGACCTGGGTTCGCGTTCTTGTCATGTCGCTATTTTCACATCTGTTTATCCATTAATGGCAAATTTGCTTAATATATTGAGTCCGATATAGGGTTCAATGTGATTCACATCACATTTTCGGAACTATTTTACGTGCATGCCTTACTAGAACTTGTCAAATACATGTTTAAAAAATAGACATTTTCTCTTTTTAATGTTACCAACAATGATTATATGATTGTAATTTTATCTTAGTTTCTGGGATTGTGATTTGTTTGGATCGCACGATGATAGATTATTTAATACGGTTGCCACATGGACCTATTGCGACTTATTGACTTCGTAAGAATTACCAAAGAATTAATAATCTACGAAACTTTGTCATTAGTACTCTTATTATTTTTCCTATCGTGCAAACTAAATTACGGATTCTAACACTTAAAATTGCTAATTATAATCTTCGGTGTATTATTAGACAGTTTCTTATACTGAATATAAATCTCTGGGTTAAAATTACGTTAAAACTAAGTCTTCGATTCTTCATTTATTCTTAGGATACCTGAATTGATTGTAGAAACAAACTGTTGCTTAATCTGTACTAGCAATTTATTTATTTCTTAATATCATCCCTACCATGTCTCTATCAATTCTTCAAAGCAGATGACTCGAGCAGTTAGAGTTTGTTTTGCAGTTAGTAGTTTTGAATTTATCAATGATCAATGTATATATCAAAGAAATTCTAAAGTGAGGTTTTGATCTACATTTACATGAGTACCCTGCAAGCCGCCTTCCGGCGTGTGGCAGGGGATGTAAACACCAAGAGTAGAATTACTTCTTTAATTTATTATTATCGCGTATCGTTCGCGGAAAAAAATAGTCTCTAAAACGACTTGTCCTCGCGTCTATTTCTCGTATTTTACGCTCACTGTCGGATCGGCCAAAGTAGCTGGGGGGTCGTATAATACCGTTTACGTCTTCCGAAAATGTATTTCCTCTGAATGTATCTAACAATCGCAGCCTAGCTTCTAATCTCCTCTCTTTCAAGGATTCCCAACCTGAGTCTGAGAGCATTTGCATTACGCTTGCTTCTCTATTGTAGCACTTTTTAACAAAACGTATTGCCTTACGCTGCACTTTCTCGAGTTCCCGAGAGTTCGTTTCATCCGCTGGGTCCCATATACTCGCCGCATATTCTAGATGGGGCCTAACTACCGTTTAGCATCGCTCTCTAACTTTTTCATCGCATCTACCTACAATACGCTTTATAAAACCGAACTTTTTAGTTGCTTTGCCGCATATTTTTCGAATGCGTGTGCTCCAGTTTAAGTTATTGGTTAGGGTGATTCCAAGATATTCTACTGAGTCGACTACATTTAAATTCGTTCCACTAATTTTGTACGGGTGGTTTTGACGCAATTGTTTCCTTTCGAAGAAATTTACTAAAGAGCATTTATCTACATTAAGATCTAGTTGCCATTTTTCGCACCACATTTGTATATGAGCTAAGTCGTTTGAGAGTGAAGCACTATCTTCGTCACTTGATATTTCTCTATATATTACCGAATCATCCGCAAATATCCTCACATTGCTATCGATCTTGTCGCTTAGGTCATTGATATAAATGAGGAAGAGTAAAGGTCCGATTACGCTGCCTTGGGGTACGCCTGAAGTGACTCTGACTTTATTCGAACTAACGCCATCAAGTACCACTTGCTGTTCTCTCTCGTGTAGAAAATGCTTTATCCATTCAATTATTTCCTTGTTGATACCTACTAATTTTAGTTTGTAAATTAATTTGTAGTGGGGGAACCTGTCGAAAGCTTTCTTGAAGTCAAGGAAAATAGCGTCCACTTGCTTTTTACTTTCGGCAGACTATAAAATATCATGGATGAATAGAGCTAGTTGAGTTTCGCATGATCGGTTCTTTCTAAATCCGTGTTGGTTCTTACTGAGGAAACGATTGCTATCTAAGAACTTCATAAGTGAGCTAACAACGACGTGCTCCATTACTTTTCCGGAGAGTGAAGTTAATGAGATAGGCCTATAATTTCCTGGGTCCTCCCTTAATCCACTTTTATAAACGGGCGTAACATTCGCTGACTTCCAATCTATTGGGACTCTACCTTCGTGCATGGACTTGGTAAATATAATTGTGAGATAAGGGGCGACGCTTTCTGCCATTTCTTTCAATACTCTAGCCGATGAGATGTAGAAGATGTACTCTTGATGAGAGTAAGAAGTGGAGGTTTCACCTTATTTTTGCATCTGACTCTCTACTCTATTCTTTTGCCTGCAAACCGCCTAAAATTCATGCTTCAGAATGGTAATTTTATGGAATTTGCGATTCGTCTACTAAATTCCACTCCTCTCCCTTCATCTCGTTAGCAATTACGTGTTCATTTGACCCAGGAAGTACTCATCCTACGCAGTCCTAATTGACGTCGTAGCTATGTGATGTGGAAACGATTTTATGGAGGCGGAGTCAAATGTATGATTCATAGTTCATTAGATGACGTTTTCATTTAAAGATATATTTATCGATCTGAGATGAGAATATACGGCGAGACTGAGTCACGAATGCTCTCTTGCATGTAAAGTAGGTTTTGTTGGCCCAAATCGGTGATTAGCACGCTAACCTAATACAACTGAGGTCGAGGGTTATACCCCACCCTCTTCGTTACCTAGGGTGTTTCGGTTCAAAGTTGGAGCAGGAGGTAGGAGCAAAGGTTTTTCGGTGAGTGGACCAGACATAGAGTTAGGGCCAGATAGGGTGAACCTCGCTGGTCAGCGGGTAAGAATGTGTTATTTTGTCTCCGAAGGCAGAATATTTTTAGAATAAAACGTGTTCCTATGCTCCAAATTACTCTATATATCCACGTATGTTTATATTTATAGAAGAGGTGTAAAAATAGATTTTTAAGAATCATGCGTTAAAGTGGGAATTTTCGGATAAGGTGGAAATAGCCAGCTGGCTACTAGAAAGTGGTAAGTGGTCTTGTCTGAGGACCATCGGTTGCCAGTATCTCGTTCAAATGAATGATTTATGTCTGATAAAAAGCAAGATTAGCTCTCAACACACTAAATTGGATATTGGAATTCCTTAGACTGATCGTCTTTCTCTTGTACAACCAAAGGAGAAGTCTGGTACGAAGGCTTTCGCTGTACGTAGTATATTCAATGTTGGTTCTCGGGAAAGTAGCGATGGTCATTTTCATATGACGACGTTTCGCCGGCGGTGCTGCTGGCTTCTTCAGCTCGGAAGTGACGCTGTCCTCATCTCGTCCGCTATATATATGTTGCTCCCTTTCACTTTTTCACGACGTGTGCTCTCCTGATTGGCCGTTGGATGTAGTAGTCGTTTCCATGTGGACGACAGGGGGTAACCGTCCTCTCGGTTGAAATTTTGCGGTCGTTTTGCTATTTCAACCGACTCTCGTATTATCCGTAGGAAATAGTAAGGTTCTTTAGAGAGTACCTTGGTATTCTCTAAGTCGATGATATGACCGGGTTCGGAGCAAGTGTGCTCTGCAACCGCTGACAGCTTTCTCTTCTTGTTTTTTACCGCTCTTCGATGTTCTTTAATGCGGCGATCTATTGATCGATCTGATTGGCCAACGTATGATTTGCCACAGCTACAGGAGATCTCATATACTCCTTGAGATAGGGTGGGAGGCAGACGGTCTTTTACTCCCGCGAGACATTCGGTGGTTTTTCTCACAGTTTTGAATCGTGATTCCACGTTGAACTTTTTAAGTATGCGGGTGATCCTCTCGGAGGTGCCGTTGACGTACGGGAGGATGGCGAATGCGGACGGTCGTTCTCTCGTTGTGGGGTTTTCCTTTTTCTTTCTTGCTCTCTCAATTTGTTGGGCTTTATATCCATTCATTTTTAGGGCGTTGGTAAGGTGCTTCTCTTCTTGACTGCGGGACTC
>KZ309664.1:28170-52363 GCA_000376725.2 Ladona fulva
TGCTATATCTTTTATTCCAGCTCAATAAATAAAGGCATTTTTTAATTATAAGAACAACCCTGATATGGTAAATTTTTTCCATCAAACTCTTATAAAACTCTTATTCTCTGTTAATAACCCATGTCTGTTATTCTGATGGAGAAAACTATATTATATGTCTGAATGTCCCCTATGAATGAAATATAAATTGTTTGTAAGGTTGCCAGGTTGTAGTATTTGAAAAGATTTTGTGTAAAACTTTATTTGTAACTTCAAAATCATCTAGAGAAAATTTTAGCAAAGTCTTGTAATTCAATCATATTCATTTGGTATTTTAAAAATATTATTTTTCATTGCCAGTTATGTATTGGTTCAAAATTCAAAATTTTATTTGACAATGAAAGAGCTACCACAATTTTGAGACCAAAACAGTGGATTTGGTGGGTGAATAATTCTATTTGAATAGTGTATTTATCATGCAGCAATATGCCATGTTTAATTTTTCAAAAAACTGTTTGGGTTTTATCCAGCTTGTTTAACAGAGCCTTGGTATTTTGATGGTTGACCATGATTCATGAAACTGGATAGAGCTATAACATAAAACCTGGAATGTAGCTTTGCTTAGCAAACAGAAAAGAGTTTTATTGAACTTCCTTGATGAGTTTTATTCACCTTGGTGTTTACTTCAGTACAGTAGATAATTAATACTTCTAATTGATATTGATTTTCCAAATCCTGTTCAAGCATTTAATGTTAAATTTTTCATTTACTTTGCCTATATATTTTTTATCTTGATAGGTGTGTTGAACAAATCATAGAGGTGCTTATGATGATCAAGATCTGAACTAATTGTCCAAGTTAACTGAATTAAATTGGAATATTCTCAAAACAGTGGCTTTGATCATTTTAAGGTGCTATATCATTCAGGAGATTCTTAAACAGTTAATGTAAGGTGTAAAGGAATAATAAACTGCTTTGTGAAGCAGAATTCCTGCTCCAAATTTTATTCCTTTTATTCGTAAGGAAAAATTCTGCAATTTTGACAATATACATAAATTTAGTTGTTGCTAGTTTTCCCAACTATCCCAACTAGGAATTCTTATACAGCTTGAAAATATTCTTTTTAACTCATTCATTTCTTTCTTTGAATACTTGCATTGATATAACTCTTCCATATCATTGCCTTGTTATTGTATTTTTCTCTTCCCATAGCAGTGCTGATTACTTCCCTAAATTTTCATCTTTCACTGGGCTACAGCCATCCAATTATACATACTTATTTTATTCACTTGTTTAGAAAATAGAATTCTGCTATGAAGAAATCATCCAGATATACATTCAATTATGGGTGATTTTGAAATGTATTGAATGAGACAGATTTGACCTTTTTTGGAACCCCAGAGTAAATGTCAAAAACAAGAGTGTGATTGTAATCTGTGCAGGAAAGGGACTATTTGTGCCAAATATACGATTTAAACATAAAAGTAAACATATCTATAATGGCGAAGTGGTGAATAGAGGAGTGTGATTGACTTAAATGAGAAATTAAAAGAATTGTTACAGGATGCAAGAGTGACAATTGAACCTAAATGATCATTATTTTCTCCAAAGTAGACATAAAAAAGTGGGTATTAAAGAAGAGTAAATGTATACTAATAGCTCTAATTAGGCTAGAAATGTGGGTAAGAAAACTTTGGCTGATCCAACAGTGAGCGTAAAATAAGAGAAATAGGTGCCCGGACAAGTCGTTTTAGGGACTCATTTTTTCCGCGAATGATACGCAATAACAATAAATTAAAGAGGTAATTCTACTCTTGGTGTTTGCACCCCCTTCCACATGCCAGAATGCGGCTTGCAGGGTATTTATGTAGATGTTTACAGAATCCAGTAAAGAGTAAACATATGTAGCAGTAGTAGTAATATTGTTAAAAGTGCTTCAAGAGCCAAGATCTATTCCCAGAGTCTCCCACCAGGAATTGAGCTTGGGACAGCTTTTACCAAATTTAAACACGTTGCCCATTTGGCTATCTGGGAGCCCATATTATGGGTAAGTGAAAGTGCAAAATTGCTGGAGAATGAGATGAAGGTAATGAATGTGATGGGACTTTAAGTTTAAGGAAAATGAGAGTGAATGGGAAGAGGAATCGTTTGTGGAATGACTTGAAGCAAGATTTGTCATTAAATAAATCTGTAAAGCAAACTAGATTTGAAGGGGACCTGTAAAGGATTCTTGTTGCAAAGAATGAGGTTGAAAGTAAGTTGTAACTAAAGCAAGTGGGGGATAATGGTGCAGGCCATAAACAAAGGAAATAGTAAAAAAGTGCTGCCCTCTCCTGTGTGTTATTCTTACTATTAACTCACATAGAGGGAAAATATACTCATTAGGATTGGATTACACAATTAAATGATACAAGTCACTACACTTCCCCTTGAAGCAATCAGAAATGGGAACCTAGTATCTCCTAAATATTCTAATTAACACGGGGAAAAGCTATAGTATAAGGTTACATATTATTGCTGGTGATCACAGCAAGAGTCATCCTTCAAGCCTAACTGGCAACACAGTTCCTTGGTTTTGGGTCCACTCTTGGTGGACCACACTTGGTTTTGGCCTTAGGATGTCAGCAATGTGTAGGCGAGATGGAACATGTTGATAATGGACTATACCTTTCACAGACATATCATGCCACTCATGAAATTTTATATTGACATGTTTAGACCTTTCATTAGTTCTTCTTGAGCAAAACCTATATAGCCTTCATTATCACACTTAATTAGACAAGGTAATTGTAAGACATAGTTGAAACCAAGTTTGTGCTGATTTTCAGTCGCCCATTGACAAGTAGCCAATTGTCAAGTAGCTGACAAAATGTCTACGACAAAATGTTCTTCGACAAACAGGTCTTCGACCAACAGGTCTTTGTTGGCTTCCCCTTTTATACCCAGTGAGTATGGATACCCGGTTGAGGCTTGAACTAGCTCTTTTCACTGACAGTTCCGACGATTTCTGGAAAGGTTATTGGCTGCCTCTTGATTCCCACGAATTTGCGAATTTCTATTGTTCTTTGTTTTGCATTTTCAGCTAATTGCTCCGTAAGGGAAGACCCACTGAGAGTTTGAATCGGACGCTCTGAGGGGAGAGACGTCAGTGTGAAACGTGAGTCACCATGAAGCGATTTCAACGCGGACAATTCGTGAAGGCATTTTGATTGTGTTAAGACCAAGAAGTTATTGGCAAAGTATTTTCAGTTAAGTTGTTTGATATTCCAACCTTTTGTTAATTGACCATATCACATATTGTCATATTAATCTGTGTAATTATCAGGACCAGTCCAAAGTGTCTATATTATAATTCTAATGTTATTTGATGGTATTACTTTTGTTATTTATGGCATAATATTATTTGTTAATTACACTGGTGACTTATTCTCGATGTTTTTGGCTATCTACCTCTCGTAATATCCAACTGATAGACCACAAAAATAATCTAATGCACTGTTTTGGTGGATTATCCAGAGTTCTAATTTCATGGGAACTTTTCCTGATCCACCCTGACCGGAGCAAGTTCATAGAGTAAGTTCTTCCAAAATATCACTTCATTGATTGCAATGGCCATATTCAGTCTCCATTGTGGACTGAGCTATAATACCCTGTTTCATACTTTTCCAATTAATGGCAGCTCCTCCTAGCACCACAACAATACCACTGAAAGATTTCCTGTATACCTTATTGCTTCCATAATCTGAATAACAATGCACTTCCTCATATCTTCTTTGTTTGTTATACACTAGAGACAAATAGACACTATCTTTAACATATCAGAACAAATACTTTACAGCAGCCCAAAGGTTTCTATTATGAGATGAACAAAATTGACTCAAGAAACACACTGTTAATGAAATATCTGGGCAGCTGGAATTTGCTACATACAAGAAACACCCAATTGCATGTCTATAAAGCCTTCCGCTGACTTCACAATCTCCCAATAGATTCATTCTCAGCATTGGTTTAATGGTTTAGCATTGCAACTTAAAGGATTACTCTTGCCTTTGGCATCAATCATCCCAAAATCATTCTGTATCTGGTGGATATAAGGTATTTGGTCAATCACCACAGTTTGTGAGTTACGTCTACTAGATTACTACTTAGTCCCAGGAAATAAAATTTGGCAGTACACCCAGGTCCCTGTCTTCAATTCTTCTAGACAATTCACACCTGAATGCATATGTAGCCTCCATTTAAAAAGAGCTGTCTGTTTGAAGAATAACAATAGCAAGGATCAGCGATGCCTGAATTGAGCCCTAAGTCATACACAATGGATTTTGAGGTTTCATGCCTCTCCCAGTTAGTAATGAAGGAAAAAACCCTGTCAATTGCTGAAAAATTTGTCACAATTATTTAATTTCTATACTTGGATTATAGTTCCATGGCCAGAATGACAAATCCCCAAAGCACGGACACTAAAATCAAGGATAGGCATGAGATATTAAAAAAACAATGGGAGGGGTGGGCCATCGCAGATGAGGTGAATATTAATATTCCCAAGTCCTGCCTCTTCTCCTAAGTTATCACTCATCTATATTCCTTGTAAGCTGTGCACACAGTGGTCATGAGTACAAAATTCTATATTGTGCAAAGCGATTCCATCAAAACTCTCATGAATAATTTTCAACATTGAGATATTTTATAGGAAAAGAAATAATGCTGGGAGTTATTAAATAGATTGTCTCCCAGATAGCCTAGAGCATCATGGGTTTGCCCTTGGTGAAACCATTTAAAAAATAATATTATTAGTGTGTGAAATGAAATAGCAACATCAAATGAAGCAACAGTTAAGATGCATTTAAAATTACTATGTCAGATTTACAATTACACTGATTCTCAAAAATAAGGAATGCTCTTCTCTTATCTTGATAAAGCCCATCTTTGAGATTAAAAAGATGTCATTTGTTTTTATCTCTCGAATAAAAAGAGCTGGCTCAGCCATTAAAGCAACGCTAATAGTTGTTACACGCTCTGAATAACATTTCATTTTCGAAGATTTCGTGTTCTCCATATCCCTTGGCAGTAGATAAATATAGTTAATAAAGCCTAGGAAATATTCAATCAAATGAACACATTGCATATTAGAAGTGAAAGGAGGATGAATCTTTTACTTTCATTAAGTACGATTAGGCATAGTTTTTCCCCAAAAATCTCGTCCGGCTGTTCCTCTTTAGATTCCCATATCTGCAGCCCATATTCATATCCATCCTCATGAATGCTTCCCATGTAGAGATACACAGGAATACTAATGTCTGAATTTCTTGACATTTAGCACATCTGGTCTTGCTCTCTCTCCATTCCCAATAGCCTATATCCCCCCCTGTCTGACGCTGTTCTCAAAGTGTAACTCCTCAGCACAAATAATTTCTAAATGTCATGCCACGAGGTGTTGCATTAATTATGAACAGGACATTACATAGCACGGATTTTCAGAAATTTATTTCTGCATTTTCCTAATTCCAAATCTACCATACATGGTATTTCCCAATAAGTTATGTTACTAAACCTCAAGGGATATATTGAGATTTAAAAGAGGCCGCAAATACGAGTTGGATATGACAGACATTGTATAGGAGGTGGGGTATGGCAGGGGGTGTATGCCAGGCAACATTTATTCCTTACTTAATCCATATTATTCATAATACGTCCATACGATTTGTCCTAGCATCGAAGCCTCCTTCGTGTTATTTACAAAACGTTTATGAGAGTAATAGCTGCACGTCTGAAGACGTCCCTGGCAGCTGCCCAGCCAAGAGAACAAGCTGGATTTTGCAAGGGATTCAGCACTATGTACCACATCCACACGCTGCAGGAAATTATCAGCAGAATGAACGAATGCGAGATGCCACTAATACTCTGCTTCGTGGACTAAGCCAAGGCCTTTGACTTGGTAAATATCTCCTCCACACTGGAAGCACTGGGGAAATAAGGGATAGATGCCAAGTACATCCAACTTTTACGCAGCATCTACAAGGACGCCACAGCCTCTGTAATGCTGCATGAAGAAACAGAGGAATTCCAGATTAAGAAGGGAATGAGACAAAGTACAAAGCGACTTCAGACTACACAAAGTATGGAACGATGTATGCTTGGAATCACAAGAAGAGACAGGAAACACAACACCTGGGTTAGGAAGATGACAGGAGTGACAGACATCATAGATGAGGTAAGATCGCTGAAATGGATGTGGGCAGGCCATTTTACAAGAAGAAACGACAACCGATGGACATCAGCAGTTCTGAAATGGATACCAAGAGACGTGAAGAGACCATGAAGAAGACCAAGGGACCGATGGAACAGAGACATCATTCAGTATTTAGGGGTAACATGGCAACGAGAGGCACAGAATAGAGAGAATTGGAAAGCGCTTAGGGAGGCCTACATCCGACGTCGGATTGAAAATGGCTGATGATATATATTTGCAGAAGCGTCTATATAAAAGACATATTTATATAATTATTTAATATATTAAAAATTCGAAAATGTTTTTATCTTCCGTTTGTCGTAAGAACTTTATCCCTAATGGCCTTAGCTTCGATGCTAGGTAAATTCTTAGTGCAAAAGTTTTAAAAAATCATTTAGGGTATTTCTAGGTAAGATAGAACGTTGAAATTTACAGAGTCGTTATAATGTATTTTCATCTTCCTGTTATCATAAATACCTTATCCCTAGTAGTCTCAGGTTTGAAGCTATGTCAATTCTTAATGCCAAATATTAAAAAAATCATTTAGGGTATTTCCCGGTAAGATAGAACGTTGTCACGATATGTATAGAAGGTATACATATCAATTGTTTGTTGTGCAGGTTTTTCTGCTATTGGTCCGATATTCGATGCTAGGACATTTCGTATGACGTAGTTTCAAAAATCGTTTAGGGTATTTTCCCTAAAGATAGAATGTTGAAATTTACGGAGTCGTGTAAAGATATTGCTTTCTTTTGTATAGCGGGAATGATTCTTCTCCTAGAGGCACCAGGTTCGATCCTAGGTTAAATAGTAAGGACGAGTATTCAAAAATTAGTTTTGGGTTTTTTCGATTTNAAAATTCTGTCGTAAGATCATAATAATTCAACATATTTCATACCATTATTTATAATATTTAACCTACGATTTCCAGTCATGAAAGCGTACATTATGTACATTTCTTGTAGAAAAATTAAAGAACTGGTTATCCCCTGTACTCATATGGGATAATTATGTAATGTCCCTTTATGTCTTATTAAAATGCATAGTCTTCTAGCAATTATAAAAAATGAGCAATATTTGCTTGAACATACTGAATTCCTTACTTTTTTGAGTATTTCTTTTGTCTTATCTCTTTAAGTTAGGAAAAATAAACCGGCAATAAATCCTTGAAAATTGCACTTGTTGCTCTTAATATCGAAAAACTGGAATGTCTCGGAAATTTGAATAAACGCTTTGTACTCGAATGGTTGTTGCTCATTACATCTTTTAGTATTGGTAAGAATCGATGTGCTAGAATGTAAGAGGGTGCCCATGTTATATAGGAAGGTTGCGTACAAGACATATCTACGCACCTCTTTACATTCCAGTTAATCTGCCAATGACTGAATAGACATGAAATAACGTTTACTTCATCCTGCGAAGGACCGGTTTAATTCTGTGGTACGACCTTCGCGTATGAATTTAGAAAGTAAGAGATTGCTTATGGATTTTCAAAAGATAATGACTTGAGCTAGAAAAATAAAGTGGTACTTTCACAGTCAGAATTCAGATTTTCGGATTAAGCGATTAGAAAACCTCAGTATTAAAATAGAAAATGGTAAGTGAGTGCAAATAAGATCCTGAGAATTTTATGAGAAGAGATTTCCTTCTGTGTCGTAGAATAAGCCTCAATGTCCGTAGGGATACAAGATGTACGCGGAAATATTAGAATACAGCGAAAAGAAAATCGCCAAAAGCGAACAAAATTGAATCATCTATATAAAAAGACAATGTCTGTCCATCCGTCTATATGTCTATTCACTATTTATCTCAGAGAAGGCTTGACTTAGAGATCTAAAACAAACTGCATTGTTTTTCTACGATGCTGAAACCCACAGGAAATCTATTCTTATCTCTGTAAAGGAACTGGTTCGAACCCAGGAGCCCAAAGTAGATTTCCACCAGAGTTGAACTTAAAGTACGTTTGCATGGCTTGCAGAGGTTTTTTCTTTTACAAGATTTAGTTAGTAACAATTGTCCTACGAAATTGAGACAAGTGTCACAAGATAGGAAAAGGATCGTAGAATCTTGTTATAGTAGTGGAACATTCTTGTAAATTCGAAATTATGAGAACATTTATAAAATACGCGTGAAATTCGTAAAAGTTTTCGGAAATGAAAATGCCACTACTTTGATGCCCACGGCAATTGTTGTACGTACATAGATGCCATGAGTTATTCCATATAAAAACACGGCGATAATCAGTTACTATAATTTTCCTTAAAAATACACAAAGTTGGCTTTCATTACTTGAAAGACGTAGAATAAATGTTATGAAGAATGGTGTAAAATATATTGAGTTATTATTGATCATACAACGGACAGTTTCAGGCTTAGTAGGACCAGATAAATATGATAATAGATATATATTTAAACTAAATTAAGTTCCGTCATGCTTAACGGGGGCGTTCACTTGTATTTAAATATTTAGGGAATATTCTCTTCTGCAGTTCCGATTCGTTGAAAGAAAATAGATTTGAGGCTAGGTTTTGAATATTAGGTAAAGTTAGAGAAATAGAATGTATGGAGTGAGCAAAGGAATGATTCGCACAATTTCGGCATAGTCAACGGCGAAATAAATAAGAATGATTGACACAGAGGCAAATCTTTACATAACTTTTTCTCTTCCAAAAGAAATACCCGAATATCGCTTGCTGTTCACACCACCTGCCACTTGCAGGCGGCCCATCCCACTATTTTGAAAATGTATTTAATGCACAGAAAAAGATCCATTATAGATTTATTATAAGTGTGATTTTTCTTCTAAACCAGTGTTTTCGTTACTTCTTGGTCCCACAGAAACAAAAATTAATGAATATGAATGTTAAGCTGTAACCCTACTTACGTGAATTAGACATGAAATTTTCGTCAGTCTCACCTATCTGGTAACTTAAGGGTATTACTGTATGTGGTGCAATTTCTGGAAGTTTACCATCTCCATTTAAAACAAGATATTCCTTAACTAATAGTAAACGCCCCCGCCAAGCATGACGGAATTTAATTAGTTTAAAAATATATCAATTTTCATGTATATCCGGTCCTCCTAATCTAAAAACAGTCCATCGCGAGATCTATGATAAGTCAATATATTTCATACCATTATATATATTATTTAACCTACGGTTTCCCAGTCACAAAGGCCTACTTTATGTACAATTCTTATGAAAAAGAATACTGTCAGATTAATACCGTGTTTTTATATTGGATAACTCATGAAAAAGGTTTAGCAATATCCTTGGACGTCAAAGTAAGTGGTTATTCATTTCCGAAAAATATTACGAATTTTCCGTGTATGTTATCAAATTTCTCGTATTTCGAATTTACAAGAATGTTTCACTACTATAATTTGATTCTACGATCATTACCCTTCTTGCGACACTGATCTCTATTGCGTAGGACCATTGTAACTGATTTAATTCTTTAAAATAAACAACCTATGCAAGTCATGAAAACGTTCTTCACGTTCATCTCTTATAAAAACTGGGTTCTGGGGGGTTCTGGGTACTGGGTTCGAACCTGGACTTTTCAGAGATAAGAATAATTTTCCTTGGGATTTCAGCATCGTATCAAAAGAAAATGCAGTTTGTGTCGGATTCCTAAGTCAAGACGTTTCTTTGATAAATAGGGGGCGTACAGGCGGACAAACATTTGCTTTTTAAATACACGAAAAATACGATAAATGCTCTAAAAATGTTGCAAAATTTGAACTCTCGCCAACAAAAATTTTAAGTAGGAATATATCTTAAAGAATAAGTCTACGCCCTCTTAGCTGATGCTTTAAATCTTTCAATAATATATCGATAGGTTTTGTCTAAATTAATCTTATACGCTTGTGGGGGATATCAAATTATTGCAATCTTACGTAAAATAATGAAATATTCTATATTTTTCGTATCACACGGGTTTATATCTTACACAAACAAATACATTCTCGGACTAATTGTAAAATTTGAAATTTCTTCTTTAAAAGGGGAAAGGGGAATATTTCTGAACGTTGTCAACGCCCTTTAATCTGATGCTTTTAATGTGTCAATTGTATCTAAAAGTCACACTCTGTTTTAACTAACACAATACTCTTGTAAGGAATATCAGAAACATGCACTTTTTACTGAGCAGTACGGATCTCTTCTCTACTATGCATGTTAATATGGTTCATATCTTATATTGATGGTCAAATAAGCCATCTATGAAAGTCGGAAAATATGACTTTTGTCTACGAAAAGTAGAAAATGAATTTCTAACTTAAAAGCATTAATGATGTATAATATATCTTATGACAGAATTTAATCATATTAAAAACATATCTATTATCATATATATGATCCTCCTTCGAGGTTAGGTGGAATAAAGGTATATATGGGCCTAACCTCTCCGATTATGTGTCTATCTATCTATCTATCTACCTCCTAGGCAAAAAACAGTTCATCGTAAGATCAATTAACTTAATATATTTCATACCATTATTTATAATATTTAACCTACGATTTCCAGTCATGAAAGCGTACATTATGTACATTTCTTGTAGAAAAATTAAAGAACTGGTTATCCCCTGTACTCATATGGGATAATTCATGAAATCAACATTCAACAATGACCTTAGTCGTCAATGCAATGGGTTGACTATTTCCCTAAAATTTTACAAATTGTTCCTGTATTTCATCAAAGTTCTCGCAATTTCGTATTTATTTGAACGATTCACCACTAAAGTAAGTTCCTGTAATCAAGTTCTTTTATTGGGAAATTCAACTCTATTACATAAGACAATTGCTTCTAACTTTTTAGACCCCTGAATGTAAGGAAAACCTACTTTACATATATTTCTCATAGAATAGCATACTAACTAACCGTGTAATTGTGTGGGATAACTCAATAAATCAACGTTCAACAATTGCCTTGGTCGTCTGAGGTATGGGTTTTTCATTTACCAAAGAGTTTTAAAATTTTTCGTGTAGTTTATCAACGTTCTCACAGTTTCGAATTTATATGAATGTCTCACAACAAGAATAAGATTCTATAATCGTTTTCCTTTCTTGTGACAATTGTCTCGATTTCGTAGGACGATTGTTTCTCATTTAATTTTGTAGGAGAAACAAACTCTGCAAGTCAAGAAAACGTACTTTACATTAATCTATTTTTGGAACGTATTATGGGCACCTGGGTTCGAACCCGGGCCTTTTTAGAGATGAGAATAATTTTCCTGGAGGTTTCTCGCATGGTAGAAACACAATTCAGTTTTTGTCCAAACCGTTCCTGAGATAAATAAAGAGGCTGACAGACAATTTTTTTATGTGTATGATTTTTCAGCCATACATCTATTTCATATCAGTAAAATTCCATGTAAGTCTCCAAGAGTTTACTGTGGTTTTAAGGATGATTCATTACATTTCTAGGCAAATTCCTGCCAAAAGCCATGTTACCCTACCTTAGCAGTAAAAGAGTTTGCTGAAGTAACTTATTTGGACTGAACTTATGTTCGGGTAACTTCCTAGCATGGACGGTAGCTTTCTGTCAGAAACACTTTAGTAGTTTATATAATTTACTTTATTGGGGCAATTTATATTCTTCATTCGACTCATGAGGTACATTAAGAGGGATACAACACAGAACTAAACGATATTGAATTAACATTCTTGCTGAAAATTAACGCATTGCAGATTTCTATGAAAGACTCACAGCTACGAGAGTAAATGTTCAAAATATAACGGATATTGCATAACCCTTGTGTATATAAAAAACAAAAATTCCTTTATTGAATCTATCTAACCTCTTCAGAATGTGACACTACATATATTTTAATCTCATAACTTATTCTATGCTTACATCAGTATTAATTCACAATACTTTATATGTTTAATAAGGAAAACGAATAGTGTACCATAAGGACATTCTGTTACCCTACTTTCCTTTTCAGTTTCTCATATATGTGTCCCTCCTCTACCTTTGATTGGCTGTAGCAGTACCAGTCTTACTCCTGGACATGATTCATATAAGCTGTTCCTTGTACTCAGCCGATGATGGAGGGAAAGGAAGGATTGGAAGGATAACCTAAAACCCTAAGAAGTGGACCCCCCCAGTCCCTTGTGACGTGCATTGAGGTTAATCCCTATTCATGCATAGGGAGCCCTCTGCCACAGGTCCTGGAGCAAGCTCCGACCTATAGACTGAAAGAGCGACCAGCTAAGAAGTGAGAACTCAGTTACCTCACCGCTGGAGAAGAAGGTGAAAGAAAGGCCCCTGAAAGAGATGCCTGCCTCTATAGGCCTCAAACGAGGCTAAGGACGAGAGATGCATGACTTCAATCGCCCCCTACAGAGCAGGTGCACAATACATGTAAATGCACTTCAATGCTACAGCCACCATTCGATTCTTTCCAATGCATTAAAACAGAAATTGGCAGCAGAAAGGTCACAATTTGTTCAGTATAATTCAGACCTTACAGTATGTAAATATATCATTATGACTGTTATCATTAATTACTCTGTAGAAAACTTAAGATGAGATTTAAATGAGAGATTTGAGCAAAGAATCCTCATCACTGAGATTAAGCTTTGAAAAGTTCAATTTCTTAATTACCTCTAAAACCATAGCCTCGTTATCTATGGTGTCTTAATTTCAATTGAAGACTAAGATGAATGAAGTTGAATGTAAATAGAAAAGTCTTTGAGTACTCACAATTTGTACATGTCAGGAGGTCCAGATTCAGCATTCACCTGCGAAAGAAGGGGAAAATGATTTAAGTAAAATGCCATTTATATTTACATTAGTACAATCATGAGCAAAAAAACTCAAAAAAATTGCGGGTGACATAAGATTCGGGATACTCTTAAAACTCCTTCTGCGGAACATGTTGCAACACTGTATGGAGTCTACCTCAAATATAACGGTACTTATATTCGCTGCAAGGGTTCGGTTTAAAGAAATGGTAGGAGCATCGCGAGCAGCTACTGTAGCGGACACCCATTTAGAAGGACGGACCTAATTGTAAGAAAGACATTGATGGAAACGTTGCGTATACGCGATGGTAGCTAAAAATGTATGAGTTATAGACAGTGCAGAAGGAATGAATTCGCAATTTACAGTCGTCAATCAAGTCGAATACGTCTTTTTACCACAAAATAACGTTATGGACCTCCGACTCGCTGATTCTCTAATAGAAGGAGAACAGGTGCATGGAGCAGTCGTATTTTCTGACCTACTGTCACTAACATTATNAATGCTACAGCCACCATTCGATTCTTTCCAATGCATTAAAACAGAAATTGGCAGCAGAAAGGTCACAATTTGTTCAGTATAATTCAGACCTTACAGTATGTAAATATATCATTATGACTGTTATCATTAATTACTCTGTAGAAAACTTAAGATGAGATTTAAATGAGAGATTTGAGCAAAGAATCCTCATCACTGAGATTAAGCTTTGAAAAGTTCAATTTCTTAATTACCTCTAAAACCATAGCCTCGTTATCTATGGTGTCTTAATTTCAATTGAAGACTAAGATGAATGAAGTTGAATGTAAATAGAAAAGTCTTTGAGTACTCACAATTTGTACATGTCAGGAGGTCCAGATTCAGCATTCACCTGCAAAAGAAGGGGAAAATGATTTAAGTAAAATGCCATTTATATTTACATTAGTACAATCATGAGCAAAAAAACTCAAAAAAATTGCGGGTGACATAAGATTCGGGATACTCTTAAAACTCCTTCTGCTGAACATGTTGCAACACTGTATGGAGTCTACCTCAAATATAACGGTACTTATATACACTGCAAGGGTTCGGTTTAAAGAAATGGTAGGAGCATCGCGAGCGGTTACTGTAGCGGACACCCATTTAGGACGGACCTAATTTTAAAAAAGACATTGATGGAAACGTTGCGTATACGCGATGGTAGCTCAAAATGTATGAGTTATAGACAGTGCAGATTGAATGAATTCGCAATTTAGAATCATCAATCAAGTCGAATACGTCTTTTTACCACAAAATCAACGTTATGGACCTCCGACTCGCTGATTCTCTAATGGAAGTTGAACAGGTGCATGGAGCAGTCGTATTTTCTTACCTACTGTCACCAACATTATCACAAATATGCCCGATATGTAATCTCAGAAAACTGTTCCAAAAAGTGATGGCGAACCTTATCTCGGATATTTCACATGGATCTTTAGTAATAATATTTCTATTAGAACTAACCTTTGCAATGTTGCGTAAGTGGGTTCAGGTATTGAAAGTAATGAAACAGGAAGTTAACGACTTTGTATGTGTTATTAGGGATTATTTTATTATTCGGTGCTGATAACATTTTCGGTAATATGTGTAGATTGTTTTAGGGTGTTTTTCATTATTACTGCTTATTAACTTTCATCGATACAAAATTTGAAAGTAATTAATTAGTGAATTAATCGAAAGCGAACACCGAAGGGATCTGCGATCAATATTAAAAGGTAATACATTCATTCTTTCAGAAATGAGTTCGGATGCAGGTGATCCAAATTCCTCCTAATGCACCGCTTATTACTCCTTAGCAACTTCTCTTAAAGAAAAACCAATCAACTCTAGAGTTAATTATTATGCTAATGGAGCATAACATGTTCTGCGATAATTCCTGGGAATGTGAGCGGAAAGAAGTTTTAAATGAATATATGTTCTTTAAATCTCTTAACCGAATTCTGTGTGTGCGATAAGTTCTTATCGAGGCTATAACTAAAAATCATAAATGCTAAGGAATGAAGAAAGAATATTCTAGTTTCCCTTGCAAATTTGTTCCACAAATTCGGGCGAATATGATAAATTTAATCATAAATGCCTTTTCCTTGCCTGCAGTTTACTTCTTTGGTGCACTTTACTTCCTATTTACTGAATTACTTCCTATTACGTGACAGAACTTAGATATAAGCGTTTCCTCTCCTTATCTACTTCAAGAATACGGTAATTTGTAACTCTCGATTTACTATTCTACATTCCGAGGCATTCCTTATGGCGTAATAAAAAATTGTCATCGAAACAGAAATTACTAGGGTGACGGTTACGTTATTGCCTATTTGTGGAATCTCCTAATATACATGATACAAGCTTCTCACTCGTATCCGAGAGAGCAGCGGTTTATCTCTGCTTGCTACATTTCTGGAAGAGCTAATACCATCCGTACGGTTGGTTGGAGTAATTGAAGTTGAATTGAAGTCCCGAGATTTGAAACAACTAAAGTTGCCTTTTCTTGAATTTTGTGCCTGCTTAAGGTGTCTGCTCACATGTCCATTAATTCTTCTTCTACATGCTTATGAAGAGCTACATTTTTGCTTAGCATTTTGCCCAATACAGTCCGATGTTGCGATGTTATGTTATTTTTCCTGATCCCTGATTAACTTTGTGTGTGTATTCATTTTGGAATACAAAAGACACGAAAAATGTGAGTTTTACAGAAAGCTCCATATGCAGCTTCATTTATTAATGGAATTTTTTCTTGTTGCCCGACGTAAGATCCTGATGTGTAATTACGTTGCAAGAATTCTATCAATGCCAACACACCCCTACTTTGACACAAGCTCTAATCCACAACATTTAGAGATTTTTAACCAAAAGAGGAAAGCTACCAGACCGCTGGGTACTCGTTACAAGGATTTTATTGCAGCGTAAGATTTCAATATACCAAACATCTTTCCAACAGAGATCCCCAGAAACTCTCCTTGGCTGACGCCCAACCCAAATATCAATTTAGAATTACACAGGCTAAACAAAACCTCCACAACGGCTGAAGAATACCAACAGACTTTCCTCAAAATCCTGGACAAAGAAGCCGAATCAATACCCGTGTACACAGACGGTTCAAAATCCGACACGGCATGCGCCTGTGCAGTCGTATCACCACACCATGGGGTAATCAAAGTCAGGCTCAGCCCATTAACCTCCATTTTTACAGCTGAACTGACAGCAATAAGTATAGCCCTTGATAGAATACAAGGAAACACCGGTTCCTTCCTAATCTGTACAGACTCCCTCAGTGCGCTAGAATCCATCGCCAGGTTCTCCCCAGCACATAACATAGTCCAGAAGATTCACTCCGCTCTCGCAGCACTCTTCCACAGGGGCATCGAAATCAAGTTTCTATGGGTACCTGGACATGCAGGAATTACGGGAAATGAAAGAGCAGACAAAGCTGCCAAGGAGGCCCTGGATATCCCTTTGCCAGACTCTATGCAGGTTACACACGAAGATCTAAGGACTGCTCTCCGGGGAGTGGCCCTCGAGCAGTGGGCACATTCTTGGAGAAATTTAACCAACAATAAGCTGCGCATCATAAAACCAAACACATCAGCGTGGTCCTCCTCCATAAGGAACAACCGTAGGGAAGAGGTAGTAACTACACGACTCAGAATTGGGCACAGCGCTCTCACACATTCACACCTCTTCTCAGAAGAGAACACCCAACCATACTGTGACGAATGCGACCGCCCATTCAGCATCCAACATCTGCTTCTAGAATGTAACATGCATAGAACGATTCGTAGCTCATTGGGAATTAGAGGGGACATAGCCGAAGTACTCGGAGACTACCACGACTCAATATCCAGAGTACTGGGCTTTTTAAAGGAAACTGGGCTATTTAAAAAACTGTAAACAAGCATCGGAAACAGGAAATTTAATGTCCCCCTATCTATCAACTTTTAAACCTACCGCATTTAATCCCTTATCTACATCTATGTAACATCTCAGGCTAAGCAACATTTCATGAGTAAATAATACAAAAGTATTAGAAGGTCCTAATGACCTAATCAGTCGATGCACCGAAAATACAAAAACAACAAACCTCAAAGTCATATATACCAACCCTACTACATCTAGAATGTATTTTAAACGATAAACTACAACTGAAAAGGAGTTATAAATATTTATACCGAGTCACGAAATCTAAAGTTACTCCAGTAATTTGTACAATGGGATAGGCATTAGGGGTACTGCGACAGGGTGCGATGCACCGCATGCACACATACGACGGCGAGGCTCTGTGTATGAATTTAAAGAATCCCAAACCTCCATTCAATTAAAGGTATCGGTAAGAGAAAACTGGGTAACGAGCTGTTAGTACGAAATCTCTTACCCGTATTAAGGCAAAGAAGCTCTTCACGTCATAAGACGCGAAATAGCATTTGCAAAAGGAGAAAATATATCTATAATCGATGTGAACCGAATGGCAATGTTTTAAAGTCATTCTAAATGAAGATTTCTACTCACGAATTCGGAAAAACTTTCAAGTCATACAATTAAAAGGCGTAAGGAAACGACGGCCCTGAGCTTAGAAAACGAATGGAAAAGAACTGAAGGTCGTCCAAGGCGAATATCGGATCTACCGGGTCAATTTAAGAAAGGTCGCTTATCTGATAACAAATCCAAACAACGGAAAGGGAAAGCGAAGCATCGATTGGCATTGAAAAGAAGAAAACAACTGTAAATAAGTTTCACTGTCATTTGCCACAGCCAAAGGAAAGGCGAAAGAGAAAGTGTACATTGGCGTCTAGAAAATATGCATCAAAAGAAAGGGAAAATGAAGTAAGTGCTTATACATAATGCCTTCTACCTTCCTTCCATAGCTATTTAATGTATCTGTCTATAAAAGTACCTTAAAATCCGTCTTTCGGCGTGTGGTAGGGGGTGCATGCACTATGACTTTATTTCCCTAACCGAAAATAATGTTGCTGAATCGATTTGTTCTAGCACGTATTTCCCTGATCATTATCGTAGAGTAAAGGGGCCAATATAACATCTAGGACGCATTATATCGTCTACATAATCTCTGGACGTCTTTCTCTGATTTTCTCCATCAAATCAACACTTAGATTATACATATTAACATCTAAGGATTCCTAACTTGAGTCCTCAAGTACCAAGGGGCACCCACTGTTTTATACTAGCAATTATTTACAAAACGTATCGGCTTTCGCTGCAACTTTTCTAAACTTATTGCAAATGGTAGTACGTATTCAATTATAGAATTTTCATCTTATCAAGTCGAAAGAGATTAGTGAAAAAAGAAGAAGTCGTAATTTAAATCGCTTACGCAATAACGATTAGGAATGCTTGTAATTCAAAACTTAAATGAACTTCATTACCAAGTCATAAAGACGCGATCTTCATGCACTAACGTAACGTAATGATGAACGAATATCATAGATAATTCATCTCAAAAGCGATTTTTAAACCTCTTGATGCATGTGCTTGAGTAAGTTATTGCAAAGAGTAACTAATTGCGAATAACTGCAAATGATTCACAAAACCATTTTCCTCGTGACTGTCCCTATTACATATCTCCGAAAAATCACGCAAAATAATAACACAAAATTTGTTTAATGATTTAAATAACTGAGTTTAATGAACTGATACAAACTATCATTAGTTAACGATTGAATTTGTTAGGACTAGCATTCAGAACTATTCAATTAGAATTACCGTTAGGTCTACTGTAAAACACGTTATAAAGCCACTAGAAACGTAAGAAAGTTTGTAAAAGTATCAGAGACAAAAATCTGATAAAGTCTTTCATAAGATACAAATCAGAAAAAATAAGTTTGGAAAGATTCGCTTCAAATTTTGGTGCGTGAGCACAGTAATTCTATTGAGGAAATGTTGAGGGTACCAACTATTATTAGTGTCAAAGAAGATTCAAGGTAAGGAAATTTAAATAAATAACACCGAGTCACAAATAAGTGGTTCGTGTCTATTTACTCCAGTTTGATTGATTTGAAGTTAACGATTCTTAGTTAGTGAATTAGTGAATCGATGCGAAAAACGTAAGAAGGACTCTAGTAACAGTGGCTCACATTTTATTTGGAATAGAAATTCAACATATCGAGCGATCATCCAAAGATGGTCTCATATGCACATCTAAAAGATTAATAATGTTACATTGCCCCAATTTTTCATAAAAAGAAGGAAAAAGAACATGGAAAGGCATAAGAAACTACTTGACGGAAGTGATGAATAATAATCGAACTATTTCGAATGATATTCATGTGCTATGAATAAATATATATGGGATAAGAGTTCACTGAATTATGTCTTGGAAAATTCCAGTTAAAAAATGGGCACCGCGAGGAAAAGCACACTTCTAAGCAATCGAGTCGATATTTAAATCCAGTTTTGTGTAGAAAGTAAGTAATAGGCGCTTGCAATGATTCTTTAATGTGAATTTGTCGAAAATCAGGTCTAAATATTAAAACCTAAGACATAATTGATGTGTTAATAATTTCTGCTTTTCCTCAAAATAAAATATCAAAACTAACAGTTTAATCTCCAATACTTTTTAAAAATTAACTTACTTAAATATTTTGAGTACGAAAAACAGATATTAAGTAGTTACGTTGTGTTCCATTGATAACTACGGTATTTAAAAGTTACTGATGTTAGCGAAAGAACTCCTGTTTTTTGGAATTAAGTAATTTACGTTGCAATCGTATGGTAACAATGCAAAAACAATTCTAATTCTAAATGCTGAAAAGATGAACCTAGCATTGAATCAAAATATCCTCAGTAAAGCTAGAGAAAAATTGAATAGAAAATCCTACGTCATATCATTTCAACACATTTCTGGAATCACAGTTACTAATGAACTAAGCGGTCCTTTCCTCTAATTTTCCTAATAATAACGTTCTAGTTTAAACCAGTCCTAATAGAATAACTTAAAACCTGTCATTGAATTACATGTTACTGTAGACAATGTTCTAATTACTGGAATATATTTCTCGTGATTTAATTCAAACCGCCCTCAATTGGGTATGACATAAGTTTTCAAAGTCCATAAGATGAGGATATGTATAGAATATTATGACGAATACAACTGAACCTAAAGTCTCCTTACCTGAGTTCGGCCTTCGCAACACGATATCCCTCTTGACGTCGTTTCGCTTTTCCAAAACGTGACTCACACGTCGCAGAGAGAACACCAACCAAGGGAGTAGCTCACTTTCCAAAAAAACTTCAAAAAACGTATTGAATTTATAAAATATCAATTTATTTCAAACGGGCAGACATTTATATACAACCACGGGCATTATCGAATTCACACTATTGTCATTTCGAAGTGATAATTGAAATTACTTTCGCAACAGTATTCTCTAAGGTTCACGTTATTTAGCAACGGTCAAAAAAGACAATAATTTCAAATTTATGACATTCGTTGACAACTACGAATCACGAACATAATACAGAAAAAGTTCTGTAAGTACCAACGAGTATCAAATTAAAGGAGATTCGAAGGAAAAGAGATATCTGATTGAAAATCGAATACGCTACAAAAAGAAACGCGAAAGCTTAAGATTCAAGAGATGACTGAACTTAGTTACCTATTCCTAGACACGCGATTGTGATGCTTTAATATTAAGAAGCAAATGGCCGTTAAATTACCAACGTTATTAATCGCAAGAGCAAAATTCTCTTATCCTACGTTAATAATTAAGTATGTTATTGCAAAGCCGAGGAATTTGCGAAGAAATAGGAGAAATTTCCAATCGCGATTTCCGTTCCGCATATGCCGTTACACAGCTGCGTAAGTCCACACGTAACACTGTCACTAAATTAGTTAAATGATTTTGATTCCGGCAATTAATAGCAAATATTATTTAATATTACAGTAATAATAACCACTCTTCACGAAACTATTGAATTTGTCAGGACGAACTTTCAGATATATTCCGCGAAATTCGAATTAGAATGACCGTTACGTCCACGGTGAAACACATACGGGAAGGGCAGTAAGAACTGTAACAAGAGAATGATTTTGGGAGATAAATTTCGCCGACGTAAAAAACTTTGATCAACACAGTCTTAACTCTGTTACATTCTCTCGAGATTCTCAAATACAGAATTTAACCTATCTAAGCTAATATAAAACAAATAAATTATTGTCCGTGGAATAAACGAATCCTTGATATAAATGAAATAAGGAACTCGTAATGAATTACGATACTCATTTGAGTGATAATTAAACTTAAGAAATCAGAAATCAAAGTATTTCATGCAACTTACCATAAGTGGGAAGTCCTGGCTGACGACAGCTGGTATCTTGACGTCTTCAAATCTTTCTTTCCTTTTATTAAAATAATCGTCAATATATTAAAAGTAGTTGCTGCAAAAAGAGGTCGTATGACTTTAAGACTTCGCTTCCATTCCCTAAGTCAAAAGTTAAACGTAACGGACACATTTCAAATCTATACGGTTCTTCCAACAACAATTGATAACACATCCTCTCTTGAAGAAATTCAGGCAGCAAATGGGAATTTTTCCATGTCGATAAGGCAAATTTACGAATCCAGCGATTTGATTGGCTGGATTTGATAAATTTTCCGTTGTCCCGCCCACTTTTCATTCGAACAGTTTTACAGAAAATTAATTCGATTGAATTATCATTTAATTTAATGAGGATTGACTTTTCACGAATTTTAAAATATATTCGTTCGATTAGTTAATATTTAATTTATTCGAATTTTTTTTTTCAAACTTCACGTAACTTTGTCGAAGAGCTGGTAATTAAATTTTTTATACATCTTAATTTTAACAAATTGAGAATTATATTACTAAATCTTTTATTTAAATTCGCACCGCTATTAATTTTTTACNATTGCAATTGTATAAAAGTATTCAATATAATTACTTGAGATTTATGAAACTTGAAAATTACTCGCCTTTTGAAACAAAAGAATGGGATTTGCGCATCGATTTAAGTAAATGCTCTACTTAGTCACTGAAATTAATAATATTTATGAACAAATTCTTTTTATCGAAACAATCTTATTTTCTATAGAAACGCCGGCGATAAACAGCATTGAGAAGAATAAAAAATATTCCTTTTTCCCTAAGAACTCCTTCATTACAGTTTTCGTATCGCTCCTGAAAATAATTTTCACGAATCTGTACGCGAACAAGTTTCTATTATGTTGTAAGTACGTTCTTTAAACGTGTCTAAACATTTTAATAAAACATTTGCACCCTATTCTGCCCTGCAGGATACTCTAAACATATGAGAAGACACTATCTTTGCGTTTATTAAAGATATATATCCTTTAAACATGCTGAGTGTAAGAATCAAGAATCCGATGACAAAATTTACATGAATACCTCGCCGTACGGCGTAGAGGGTTTGATTACACGTCACTTCCTAATTGACTATCTTGTTGTATACATAATTTACATTTAAGTGTATAAGAGGTATAGAGAAATTTATAGTTATCTGATTACGTGAAAATAACAAGACTATTGAAACATAATCATAAATATATATTTGTCCAATCAAACAAGGTAGTTTTAATATGAAACAAGATAAATTAATACTTGACATCCTTAGATTCTGAAGTTAATCTTTAATGTACGATGCTGTTAAACTTGACTTTGATTGACCCCGAGTTAAATGTGAAAAATGTCGTTCGAGTAATCAGATTGGGATGCGATGGAGATTCGTGAATTCGTACGAAACCCAATGTTCCTAAAGGTTTAATTTTTACCTGATAAATTACTTCAATTAACCTAGTAAAAAGGTTCCTAACTCTTTCGTATATAAATATACAGAATCACCAGAATAATTCTGCGAACATACCACTCTCAAAGCACGGAAATGGCAAGAAACATCACAGTAATAACATACGAGAATACATTTCTTGTTGATCTATAAAGTAAACCAAAAGGTTTCAAATTCAACCATACATGTGTTGTACTTACATTGAAATCGTTGCAGCCAAAACACCGTTTTCTACACCATCATTTCTTCGTTCCCAGGTCCATTCCATTACCATAGATTTAGAATCACACACTTTTTTACTCTTAGCTAAAGAAATAACTGAATATCGTACTGTTTTCAGACAGTATTTCTCTATTTGCACAACCACAAATGTACTCTTTCGTAACACAAACACGCCAATGAAGATATCCACGAGGAAACGGGTTCATTTTCTACAAATTCACTGCAAATGGACTATAAATTATCACCTTTGAAATTATGATCGCCATTTCACCTTCTCCACAGCGTAAACACGTGATTACATGGCTTTTTGGCGCCCTTTCTGAATAATACGATCGTCTCCAAAATTCTGAAAAACGCAAATGGTAACTCAGGAGCTATGAGCACTGTTATGTGTCTAAGAGTTTTGTTCCGATTCTCATAACCTTCTGAAATACCAATTACGCGTTTCAGAGCTTTCAAGACGAACGAAATTTCCGGAAAGCGCGGCGAAAGATAAAGACCTCGTGTGTTCATCGAGGACGTTCTAATGGCGATTTACAGTTGTGTAAGTTTCAAACTACAGCAATTTGTAGTTGATGTGCAGTGATTCTGTTGAGAATGACGAAAATTGTGAATTCTACTGGACATTGTCATCACTGTGAGTGTACCACGTAGGAGTGATTGGTTGAAATAAGAGTGAAAAAGTGTATATTTCGAGTCTGTGCTCGAGGAACGAAACTTCAAGACGAGTGGCCTCACGCCGGTGTTCTGAGAAAAGAGAATTCCTTGTAAAAGCATTCATTACCTACAAGATGCGAATGTAAGTACATTACAAGTGCACTAAAAGTAGTTGCGTAATTTCCAACCTTATTTCTCAAGTTAACAGTGTAACATTGAAGAAGGTTGTTGAGGCGTTGAAGATATTGATATTCCAAAACGTATAAGATCGTTGGCTTTCGTATGAATTCACGAATCTTTTCGAATTGGAATTAGTGCACTTGTAATGTACTTACATTCGCATCTTGTATCACTGTAGGTAATGAATGCTTTTACAAGGAATTCTCTTTTCTCAGAACACTAATTCCAATTCGAAAAGATTCGTGAATTCATACCAAAGCCAACGATCTTATACGTTTTGGACATCAACTACAACACATCAACTACAAATTGCTGTAGTTTGAAACTTACACAACTGTAAATCGCCATTAGAACGTCCTCGATGAACACACGAGGTCTTTATCTTTCGC
>KZ309665.1:6116-23005 GCA_000376725.2 Ladona fulva
TGTCAATAACCTTTGCCTGAAACTGTCTCTCTACATACGTTTCAGGGTTGTAACCTTGACTATTAAGATCTATACCATCTCGGACCTCAACTAGGTCTCCACTGATTATTTTTATTATGTCTTCTTTGCTGAATAGCCGAGGAACACTTTCCTTCTTAACAAAGATACCCTTTGTCTCTCCTTTGAAAATGTATTCTACAGGCCCTCTGCGGAAATCTTTGTATTCATTAGTTAAATTATCCCATTTGTATTCTAAAGCTTTCTCTTGAAATTTTGGATCAAGCAACTGGGAATTGGAAATTATTACTACATTTATTCCCTCATTTTTGAATTTCTCAAAGTAATCAAGGTATTCACATAATAATATCCGTTGATAAAGCTCCTTGTTGTCCAAAATGAGTACGAAATAATCACAAAGTTTACCTTTTAATGCCTTTAAAATTTCATCCCTTTTCTTTTCGAAGCATTTACTCCCAAAGAAAAGGCATTTCCTTTCAAATTGGTCTCCATATTCCAGTTTTAACTCATGAAAAACGTGTAAGGCACTTAATTTTATACAGGTGGTGGATATCACAGAAACTCCTTCCTCAACAACCACATACTTTCTAAATGATGGAAAATCTTCCTTCAGTGGGCGAATCCGTTTTTCTTTGAATGAAATGAACTCAATGTTCCCTGTCAACTGTTTCATTATGCGGTCAGATTTTGTATTTGACGATGCGTCCGTGTACTCTCTGCACTTTGGAAGTACGCTGTTTTTGTAGAAAGTGAGAAGGCTAGACAGTTCAGAAGACTCCTGTAAAATGCTCCTCCCAGATTCTTCCCCGTAAATTCCCATGACATGGGGAACGCGAGCTATTAACTCACATTCCCAAGAGTTCCCACTGTAGTATTCGAAAACGTCCTGAATAACTGATTCAATATGACAGGAACGAGGTATTAATGATTTTACAGCAAGAACAATGCCATGGAATTCCTTAATCAATTCAGAGTCTTCTTCCCTGTAAGGCTTCGCATCATTCTCAAATACAGTCGTAAGAGCCAGGTGGCACAGTTCCTCGGCCACCACACCATACACTTTAGCTCTCTTCTTCAGATCACTAGATAACATGTTCTGTGCCCCAATAAATATTTCCCTAACAGTTGACAAAGTCAATCCAAATATCTCCTCATCTTCATTATTCATGCGATGGACCCGGTTTACTTTATCCGATTTAAAATCAAATACTATATCAAAGTCTACATTTTCTAGGACTTTGATTAGCAATTTGANGAGGAGCATTCTATGGAATTACAGCATAATTAATATTAGAAATTTACATTACATAAAGGATAATTATGGGTGAGGTATACGTAAATGAGGAGTGAGGAATTTGCATTTCGTTTATCATTAGAGAAAAATATCAGAGCTTAGCATACATTATAGTGAAGCACAATCACTCTATGAATATCTCGTTTCAAAGCATAGAGGTGAGGGGTGAGGTATACCAAGATAGATCAGGAGTGAATTATTATCCCTTTTCTTTTCTAATTAGAAGCATAATGCTATGCGATATTCTTTTCTAGCATAATAGCTACATAAATATTACATTACAAAGCTTGGAATGAGGGGTGAGGTATAGCAGTTGAGATGAGGTAGAAAACGTTAATAAATGCTTCAAAAAAATTTGACTTGACTCTGCGATTTGTTATAGTTAAGGGAAACGTGCAAATTTCCTCATCTTGATATAGTTAATCATTATAAAAGCTTTTTTCGTTAAAATACATAGTGTGGAAGAGCTCACGTTCTCTTATGGGAAGGAGTAGCTTCCTAGAGTGGCGCTACTTGACTGAATTGAAATAGATACAGTTGCTTCTAGAAGTGAGCCACCAAATGCATTCATATGGGGAAATCCTGGCCCACAAGAGTAGCGCTACTTTTCCCCATTAAGTTACTTTCAGTGGCCTGCAGAATTGGTCATCATTTGCGTTATTATGGGAAAACGGTGGCTGTTAAAACTGGCTCTACTTCATCCAATTGAAATACATTGAGTGGCCTACAGAACCTGCCACCAAATGCTTTCTTATGGGAAACTGACCCCTAAGAGTAGCGCTACTTCATCTCTTTGAAATACATTGTGTGGCCACTTGTACAGGCCACTCAATGTATTTAAACGAGAAAAATTGGGAAAGATTTATAAGCAGTTAATTACTGCAAATTAAAAACCACTTTCATTGCATCGCATTCGAAATATACTGCATGTTGAGACAAAATCACAGAAGACTGTCTTAACCCTTAAAAGCGCAAGAAACTGCGAAAGCTACTTATCTCTTGAAACTTTTCAAAATGCGACTGTTAAGCTCAATTATCCAGAAAATGAATTTTATTTTGTATTTCTTTTTTTCTTAATGGCTAATTTTTACATAAACAATTTCGGAATTTAGGCCTCTTCTTATTTAAGTTTAAAGCTTTTAGAATAACGTTAAATATATATTTAATGTTTTAAATCCAAGATTATAAGCATGATTTATATTTCGCATTTTACTGAAAGAAATAATCTACATCAAAGGGGCTATTGCTCTGCAAATTCCTGTTACATACAAATTTTACAAAGTGGTTATTTGCAATTAAGTTATTAGGTAATATTTATTGTGTAAGGATACATATATACGTGTACATATTATTTTGTTAAACAAGAATTTTTATTTATTTTGATAACCGATTAGAATGTTTGTGCATTATCTAAAAGTAAAAATACAATAAAAAGATATTCAGATGAACAACACGTCTACAATTTTTTATCATTAATGATATTAAAGAAAATAAGTTAATATATAATGAGGAAAGAAAAATCCGAATGATAAATATTTATTTATGATATGCTTCCTTTGGTTATTCGTAGGAATTCATATTGCTTTACTTGAGTTTGAAGGAGTCGTAGTTCTTTTTGGACAGTCTGTGTGTGACTGTAAGTTCACCCTAGAGAACACTGTGAGGGGTTTTCATACATCTGGGAACTTTTCTCACTCTTTACCACTGAAATACATTCGTAACAAAATGTATCAAACAAATGCTGATTCCAGACATACTGGCCACGTTTGCCTGCAGATGCACTGGGAATAGATATTCACAGATACTCAGGCATTTCTATCCCTTGTATATGTACTCTCGTACTAGGGATTATCTATAATCACATGTAAGATGTCCTCTGCATACACAGATTATTAAACAAATTCTTATTTTTTTCATGTATAAAAATTATTTTAAAATAAGATATGTGGAAAAACGTAGTTAATACCTCTCTATAACAACAACCCATGAAAAAAGAAATTATTAACACAAAGGACTTCCTCGGTAGAGGGGGTGGGAAGTATAGATCCCACTGCGTGCTTAAGGGTTAAATTGGTTGTAACGATTTCCTATTACATCTAGCTTACCTTCTCACAAAGAGAGGAATGTCACTCATGAGATCCCGTTATTTCCGAAGGATCGAGGCAAGTGACCTTCCCTTGAAAATTTTGGGTTTAGGAGACGGCCAGAAGAGCATTTGAGGGATATATCCACAAAGCCTGCCTCTGAGCCGGCTTCTGTCAAGACTGGAAGGGAGAAAGAAAATTTCCGTGCACTTTGAGTTACTGTCGGACCAGAAATGTATAGACCTTGAATATGATGCATTTCCTGACGAAGATCCTCTGTTGTAAATAGGCATATTATACATCGTTCAAAAGAGCAATTACTTGCTTTTAAAATTATATACATGTTGATGATTTAGCAGGGGATCCTGCTTCATCAGACTCAGTGTGAATCCAATCCGTTTACGGAAAAGTAACGCAAATTCATGAATCGGCCATCTCTCTCTGTATCAGAAGAATAGCAACTTTTAAGTAAATGTGTGGCATAAAGTCATGGAGCATGCTCTTCATTTTTTAGATATGATCTTAATTCATTGGATAAGCTACAGAATTAAAAATCATCGCACTTTACAAATATTATTATTTCTGCAATTGAAATTTTTACTATATCGTCTAAAACTATTCAGAAAAAGATTATCTAGAATTGATTTTTCTGAATGTACCAGGAGGTTAGATACAAGATGTCAGCCTTTCACATAATCATTGAGTTTAATGTTAACTTTGATGACATGTAAATGTAGTAAATGTGATTTCTTCGGATTCCTTTAATTTTATTGCTTTTACAAACACGTATGTTTTTGAATTTTCTACGTCCTACTCTCACAAACCACCTTAAAATATTCTGAAATACACCCAAAACAATAGACCAAATGAGTTATTGCCACATTGCTCATCGAATTCTGATGACAGTGTCTATGAATACAAATTTTTCAGTTAATTTTGAATGCATACAAAACCGTCCATATTGTTTATATTTCAATTATACATGTAGAAAAAATTAAAAATACGCAAACTCATAAGGGTCTAATAAAAAGCTTTTTCCTACAGCCTCCTTGACTATAATACCAACAGAGCTGTGTCCAGCCTATCTACCGCGGGGTGCAAACATAAGTTTCCGCCTCTTAAAATTAAATACCATAACCATACATTTGGTGATTTGCAGGTAAAAATTCTTCCGTAAGGCCCTTAGGAGCAAGTGTTTTATGACTTTGTTTCCCAGCTTACACCGGTCACTAAATATCAGTAGCAATTAGCCATGCATACTTCATATGTTGACCTATTAAGTTGTCATTAGGAATTAATTGGTCAAGTTGCTTATATCATTACTCTAGCAGCAACAGCTTCCGGAAGTGTGAATAAAACACGCAAAGTTATTTGAAAATTGGAAAAGACTTGGACCAAGATGATCCTCATGAGGATATATTCCAATACCTGAAGAGGATTTATTCTTTCAGAATATTTTTAGCTGGTGCCAATTCTTTGATTAAATCCACTGCACAAATATTCCTTTCTCATCTTAAGTTGACTGTAATTCTTTCCTCTAAATGTTTGTTCATTTTCACATCATAATCTCTCCTAAATAGGCCTTGTGCATCACAGAACCGCAAATGGTGTTGTCTTAATAGTGGTTGATCATATGTCGTTATAATGGCCCTTTAGATGTCGCCACTTTAACCAACTGTGCGGCCTGTGAGAATAAAATGCACGTTTGATGCACATGTGGAAATTCTGCCCTCTTTGGTTTATGACCGTCCATTCATACAACTTATATTTTTAAGCAGACTTCAGTAGACTAGGAGAGATAAATTGGAAGGTGGTTTGATAAGGATAGTCTCTCTGTATATTAATTGCTAGGTGATATAAAAAAATGTCTTCATATTTAAGTTGTGTTGGCTTCAAGCAACTCCACACTCCTCTTTGTCACTCCACATCAATCATGACACATTTGTAAAGAAAGTAACAGAGGAATGAAGGAAGCAATATTGTCACGAGGGCTTCAAGGTTGGGATGGACTTGTTTAGAGATTAATAGAAATCTGGAAGCGAGAAGAAGTTGACAGCCATAAAAAAATACAAGGCATACACAATTTCAGCAACTGAAAGTGTAGGAGGTCTTTTAATTCAGATGTTTTGATATCCAAGAAGTAATGACAATACATGAGTTCCTCGTCGCCCAGTAGATTACCTTGAGGAGCTATTCTTGAAGCATAACCCGTTCACTCACCTTCTCTATTTTCTGTTGTTTTTTCTTCATATGGCTACCGTCAATGGAACTACTTATTAGACGGTATTTCGGACTGCTTAAAATTCCAATGATTTTACCATGTTAGAAAGCCGAGAGACGATTTTCATTAATAGCAATAATAAAGCAAAGAAAACTGTGTGTATAAACAAAGAAAACAGTTATTGAGGAGGAACTCTAGACTACCATAGTTATCGATTCCTATCTTTTCCAGTTTTGTTGTTGATTGATTTATTTACCGTAATGTAATACTGTTTATGTAAATAATTTTTAAAGCAAGAAATAATAGCGAAACAAATTCTGGGAAGATATATCTAAACATTGTTAACCTTATGTTTTAATTCAAATGTTCCCAAGGTCTAATTCCATCTGAAAGGATCTTTCTGTGATTCCTATTTTAAGGGAAAAAAAGAACAATTCGAAACATTTTCGCTCACCTTCTCTGTTTCCTCATCCAGTATATATTTTTTCCTGCATAAAACTGCCTTCAGAGAAACTACTTATTTGTCAAATTTAGGTAATATCTCAGTCACAGATGCTTAAAATGCAGATTGACTCATCTCTGGTTCTACAGTGTTACAAAACCCAGAGGCGATTTATTATAGACGCTAATAGCAGTGAATGTTTAGGATTAGCAAAAAAATCAATATTTTCTGCAAACTTCTCTGATATATTTCTAATTATTCATCTGATTCTCAAAAATACAGGATACAACGTCGATGGATTGATTATACTTCGAGAGATTTTCAATCAGTTGATTCCTAGGATCTCCGAATTTGTATACACTGACGATGTTCATATTTTAAAAGCAAACTTCTTTTAATTCCACAAGCAATTTCCAACGATTGACTATGACAGTACCTAAACCATCATCTTATCTACAATTAATTTCGGAAATAGGTTTGGTGTTGTTTGTAAACTGATGGAAATCGCTAACTGCAGTATCACTATATATCCAGGCCTATGGATTATTCTTAATCTTACCAAACTTTAGGGGTATATATTATCAGTAATCGACGTAGAATCTTCAAGTTACTGAGGCAGTGAACTATTGGGGTGTGAGAAATTAAGTAATTGAATTTAAAATGCGCCTTTTAGTGATACTATAATATTAACTTTAGTCGACCGGGCAAGATCATCCTCAAACCTCAACTTATTTTACTTTATCAATGTTCCTAGTTAAACATTTAATGACTCAAACAATATGTTTATCGTAAGTGCAGAGAATAAAATGTTTGATAGTATTTCTTACGTTCAGTTTTCCAGATATTTCAATCTCTGAAATTGATAACTGCGTCAAGGAACAAGATAGAGCATAGAAAACAATACGTATAAACAAAGAAAATAATTTTTAAAGTGGAACTCGATGAATATTAGTTCACGATAGTCAGAATTTCTTATTTTAAAATTTTAGTTGTTGATTTAGTTATTTAGTATAAGCTAATAGAGTTTATGTTATTCATTTAAAACAAAGGATAGAGAAACAGTCTATTAAAATGCACCTAAACATTGTAAATATTATATTATAATTCAAATTTTCCGAATGTCTAATTTCATCTGCAATTATCTTCCTTTGATTGCTATTTTAAGGGGAAAAGCAAACAATTCAAAACATTCTCACAAAGTTCATAGAGTATTATGGTATCTCGAGGATGAATTATGTTACAATGTTCCTTGGAGTGAATGAAGAAGTAGCGGATTATATGTAGAACCAAGAACACTTTAGCAGTTAATGTTTAAATCACGGGAATTACTTGAATGTCTATTTTCTTCAGTTTTCTTCCTTAGAAATGAAATCCGTTCCAGTGCCTTTGTTTGGTACTCCGATGGAATCTCATCAAATGCGTCCAAAAAAATAAAGCATATTTGTTGATCACCTCTTTCCCTAAAATGACATTTCTCAAACCCATTTTTAAAGCCCAACATGAGGAATATTTCTTCAAACACCTCTTCCTCATCATTTTCCTCACAATCAGGACCCTCGTCCTTTATCGAAAACTTATTCAAATCAACCCTGAATACCCACGAACCATAGATCTTTTTTTTAACATGCCAGATTAGACTAGACATCACAGTTGACTTCCCACATCCTGCATTCTCAGAGACTGTCACACTTCTGCTGCTCTGCAGCAAATCAATCATCTCTTCTTCAGTCTGTTTTATCTCCATCTCATGTTGTTTGCACACAACCCCTTCAGAGTTCATCAAATAAAACATTTTCCTGTCATATTTCAAACAAATTCTATTTTTAACAGTGGTTTTCCGAACAAAATCCTTGAATTTCATAGGTCTCCCTTCATTACTAACTAATATTGCTTTCCCTTTCTTAATCTCATCGTCTGGCCCCTCCAGCCACTGTACCTGACTTTTGTTAATGGACAACTCCTCACTTTCCCATCTATGCAGCCCATAGATGAGGATGCTGGTGTCATCTCGCAATTTTCCAAACATTTTTCTGTCAATAAACTTTGCCTGAAACTGTCTCTCTACATATGTTTCAGGGTTGTAACCTTGACAATTAAGATCTATACCATCTCGGACCTCAACTAGGTCTCCACTGATTATTTTTATTATGTCTTCTTCGCTGAATAGCCGAGGAACACTTTCCTTCTTAACGAAGATACCCTTTGTCTCTCCTTTGAAAATGTATTCTACAGGCCCTCTGCGGAAATCTTTGTATTCATTAGTTAAATTATCCCATTTGCATTCTAAAGCCTTCTCTTGAAATTTTGGATCAAGCAACTGGGAATTGGAAATTATTACTATATTTGTTCCCTCATTTTTTAATTTCTCTAAGTAATCAAGGTATTCACATAATAATACCCGTTGATAAAGCTCCTTGTTGTCCAAAATGAGTACGAAATAATCACAAAGTTTACCTTTTAATGCCTTTAAAATTTCATCCCTTTTCTTTTCAAAGCATTCACTCCCAAAGAAAAGGCATTTCCTTTCAAATTGGTCTCTATATTCCAGTTTTAATTCATGATAGACGTGTAGGGCACTTACTTTTATACAGTTACTGGATATCACAGAAACTCCTTCCTCAACCACCACATACTTTCTAAAGGATGGGAAATCTTCCTTCAGTGGGCCAATCCGCTTTTCTCTGAATGAAAGGAACTCAAAATTCCCCATCAACTGTTTCATTATGCGGTCAGATTTTGTATTTGACAATGCGTCCGTGTACTCTCTGCACTTTGGAAGTACGTTGTTTTTGTAGAAAGTGAGAAGCCTAGACAGTTCCAAAGACTCCTGGAAATTGCTCCTCCCAGATTCTTCCCCGTAAATTCCAATGACATGGAGAACGCGAGCTATTAACTCGCATTACCAAGAGTAACCATTATAATATTCGAAAACGTCCTGAATAACTGATTCAATATGACAGGAACGAGGTATTAATGATTTTACAGCAATAACAATGCCATGGAATTCCTTAATCAATTCAGAGTCTTCTTTCCTGTAAGGCTTCGCATCATTTTCAAATACAGTCGTAAGAGCCAGGTGGCACAGTTCCTCGGCCACCACACCATACACTTTAGCCCTCTTCTTCAGATCACTAGATAACAAGTACTGTGCCCCAATAAAGATTTCCCTAACAGTCGACAAAGTCAATCCAAATATCTCCTCCTCTTTAATATTCATACGATGGAGCCGGTTTACTTTATCCGATTTAAAATCAAATACTATATCAAAGTCTACATTTTCTAGGACTTTGATCAGCAATTTAATGATGTCCGACTGAAAAAAGAAATCGTAAATTGACGTCAGAGCATTCAGTCTCTCCCCATCTAAGACCTGAGGAGACTGGCTCACAGACATTAATCTGTAAACACACGATTTCTCTGATCTTTGGTTATAATGAAAGAGGAGGTGATTCAAACGATCCAGATCTATACCAAAAGAATAAACATAATCATTGGCTCCTTTATGTATTAGATATGAAATTATTTCGAGTCTCTCACACTGGAATGCCTTATATAAAGAGCCGATGTTTCATCAAACGAGAATTGCTGCTCTTCTGCATGACTTTCCACAATACGCCTCACCGATTCCAAGTCTCCGGCTTCAATGGCAGTATGCATACTCCTCTGCATTCCCATCCAACTCCTCCAATACACCTAATGCCTCCTGGGAGAGAAAAGAACCATCAAAACGGAGCTCACATCTTTCTTTGTAATATTCTTATAAATGAACACAATTTTATGTTTCATTCATGATGTATACTATATAGAACACTAGGTTGTTCAGTAAGTTTTTTCGTTCCATAAGAGATAGCGCTGTTACTCATTCATTATTCNCTAACACACAGAATGCTTTCTCCTCCCCAGTCGCCATTTTACCATTCTAGCGAATGTAGCGCAGTGTAGCGGACAGAAGGAGAGCTGGTGGCTGCATGCGATATTTAATAAAATGTATTGAAATGATCTTTCAGCTGGTAACGGTTTTGTATGTGTAATTTAAATTAGCACTGAATAACAGAACATTAAAATCGGAAACATCATTTACGGACACCCTGTATATTTGTTTAAAGATGGTGCTACTTTTTCATGAACACGTAATTTCATGTAGATCTGTCAACTCATTCGTATATTTACAGCTCTTCAAATTTGACGTGTCACAGTGTTTTTTTTACAATGGAAAATATTGAATATTGTGCAGTGATAAAAATCTTATTTTTGGAAGGTGCAGCACCAAAACATATTCATGAACGATTGTTAAAAGTGTATAAAGACTCTTCACCTTCAGTTAGAACAGTAGAAAAATGTGTTGCTGAGTGTTTGTACAAGTCTTGAAGACGATCCACATTAAGGATGGCCAAAAACTGCATCAACACCGGAAATCGTAGCAAAAATATAGGATATGGTATTGGAAGATCATCGATTAACCAAAATAGATTTAGTAGAAGCCGTATGCATCTCTTTAGGCAGTGTGACCAATATTTCAGCTGAAGTTTTGGGTTTGAGAAAGCTGTGTGCACAATGGGTGCTGCATTCGCTAACTATGGAGCAAAAGCACATTCGAATGCAACTTTCTTAGCAACATATTCTAATGGAAACAACCCATTAGGTAGTTTTAATTTATTTGTTAAATCTTTTTTTTCTTTTTGCTTTGTGTGGACCTTGTATATTTTTTTTGTACGTGCGAGAGTTTATCTCAAGGTTTTGTATGATTGTTGATTTGTTAATAATGTTCGGGTTTTGTGATTTCATTTCGCTTGTGTCCGTGGGTTGAGGGAGAGGTTCGCTTGAGGGCATGAGGGTGCTTTGCGGGTTTAGCAGCGAGGGACCTGAGCAAAGAAAAAAGAAGAACCGGGACAACAATTGGAGGAGAGAGTCGTAGCGGAGAGGAGGGAGGACCTGCCCGAAAAGGACGAAAACAGCAGATCGTCAGGGTGCCTCCGGGGAAGCCGCTGATGAAGACCTCGCGTAGGATTCCGGCAGCAGAAATTGTGTGGCCGTGAACATATTTTGTGTAACCGAAGAATAGATTGTTGAGAATAATAATCGCTGACGACTATTATTTGTCTTTCCTTTTGGAAATAAGTTTCGGTTTTCTTTTTTATTTTATGCAGAGATAAAGAAAAAAGAACCGTTACAATATACAGCGTTTACGAAAGGAAATAAAAAGGACTTTGTGCATCATTTAATCGCTTGGGTCCATCACTATGATCCTGAATCAAAACAAGAGGCTAAATGGTGGTATGAACCCAGTACTTCGGCTCCAAAGCGAGCTAAGGTCCAGAAATCGACCAAAAAGGTGTTAGCATCAGTTTTTTTGGGATACAAAAGGAATTTTGTTCGTGAATTACCTCCAAACTGGTAAAACAATAAATTCAGATTATTATTGTTACCTTTTGGAACAGCTGGATATAAAAATTCTTGAGAAACAACCCAGTTTACAGAGGAAAAAATCATTTTTCATCAAACCAATGCACACGAAAATCAGAAAATGAAAGTACAAATTGTTGCAACATCCACCCTATTCGCAAGATTTAGCTGCCTCTGACTTCTGGCTATTCTCATATTTAAAAAATTCATGCGTGGAAAACAATTTTCATCGAATGAAGAGGTAATAGAAGCCGTGGAAGCATATTTCAACAGTCTTCCTGATTCTCACTTCAGGGATGGAATCCATACATTAGAAGATCACTGGAACAAGTGTATTGAAGTTCAGGGAGATTATGTTGAATAATAAAATGTATTTCAAACCATTAAATCGTGTTTTTCTTATCGAACGAGAAAACTTATTGAACAACCTAGTAAGTCCAGATTTAAACCCAAAGTCTTGATGTAAAAAATATTAGGTTGTCTCATAAAAATTACTAAAAAACACGTCAATTTAAATTTATCAACACAATTTCAAATGAATATTTAATTTTTTGTCAGGGTTTTAGCCAGGATTTGTCTATGAAGGGGTCCAGACAGCAATATAGAAATGCAAAATTGCCAATAATCTATGTGATGAAGAATTTCGCTAAAAATATGCTGAAAATGGAAACATTCATATTTACATTTATACTCTGCAAATTCACAATGGCTTGCACTACAGAGGATATTGAAAAATTAACATTCTTGTATTTGTCTATGTAAAGTAAAAATGTAAATGAGCATTATGTTGGATGCTGCAGATATCCTTTGCTGTATTATGCAGTTGTTATGAACACAGAGATGTGAGAAAAGTCAATTAATTGGATATTAAAAAAGGAGTTAACAAAGGTCCAAACATAAAATATTAATTAACTGCACTGCTGTAATCCAAGTGTTTGAATAAAGCATCATTTTCAAGAATCTCCAAGATTATGGTGTCGGGACGTGGGTTTAGTATTGGTTTTTGCTATACACTGTTGGTGTTAAGTGATTTTTTAAAACAATACATTCATCACCAGAAAAAGAATAACTATTGATATCTACTGAAAACCTGCCATTATATTCAGTAAAGACGGCTATGGATCCTGCAGTTATTGATAATCGGAATTAAATTGACTCAAATTATGAGAAAAAGCTCAAATATCTTCCATACTCAAGTAAAAGCATGTTTGAACCAAAGAAGAGATAAAAGTTATGTATACTTTAGTAATAGACGTAATTTTAACAGAATGAATAGCCAATATTTGAAATAAATTTGCACATTTTAGTAATTTAAGGTATTGCAAGTAAATTGAACAAAACAAATGTGAAATTCATGGTTATTTACTGAATAATTTTGAAAGTGCACTCAGACTGTACAAGATGTGCAGAAAAAATTCTTAATTTGAACCACTTTTTTCATCTTAATACTGTTTTACTTCCACCAGTTATGTACTATTATGCAGATACCTATTGTTTTTTAACGGAATTTATATGTATATTACTTTACGGTTAGTGTCCATCTGTCCCCCTATCTTTCTCAGAAACTAAAGAAACGTACGGGCCACACAGAATTGGAATATAGAACTGAAAGCAGCCTGTGGGTCACACTTCTTTGTATTATTCGTTTTACTGAACACGAGCATCTCCTATTAATTACAGCTGTCTCTCATTGAACAGAATTAGTCTGCTTTGAAATGGTGCAAATTGGTAGCTGATGTGGCATTCAGCGCGACAGTCCTTAATTCCGAATGGCAGCTATTCGGTGGGTCGTTGGTAGCAGATGCCTCTCTATCCAGTGCTTTCTTGCCTCGGGACATCTTTCCCCAATACCTGTCCGCACATATTTAATTCTGCGCTCCACCTGCCTCTATCACGACTTCTTTTCACCCAAGGAGACGCCTGTTCCACAGCATTCCACTGTCACCGTCAATTGTTTCTAAGGGCCGAATTTTCAGTCACCACTCGAGCAAGTGTAGAATCGCCACTCTATTGAGCGAATTTGCACTCAGCTGAGTGTTGTGGTATTTATAGTAAAGAACTCCACTCGGCTCAACCGAGTAACTATGATGACGTATAGGGATTACTGGTGACGTCTTCTACGCGGGAAATTCATCCCACTGCCAGGATTGGGTTGTGTTTTTCTCTTTCAAACAAATAGACTTTATTCTTCCACGCAGCTGATGTTACTTGTAACCGAATAATTTGCAACATAAAAAATTTCATGCAAATTAAAAGGTTAGAGACGGAAAATTTAACTTGTTGTAAAATTAGGAATGATACACGTAAAATTTATCCCCCACATAGAGGAATTTTTATTCAATGTAGCGAATAAACAAGCTCACCTTTTCTTATTAAGTATCCCATTTAGTATTTTCTCACTATTGTACTCCAAGTCATTAATATAAATATAATTAGAGGTTTATGACTTAATTAATTACAAGATATTTCTTACTGAGAAAGTAATCTAATTATTGAATACCGATTCTGTTTCACAAAAAGTAATTAGTTTCAAACGATCAATTATAAGTGGAAGCAGATTACATAATCTAATTACTTTCAATGTGACTACAATTAATTAAGCACCAATTTAGGGTATATACTCCTATTTGCGGAACACAACCATTGTGTAAATGTCTTTCGAGAGGTTCACTACGGATGAGAAAGATTTACTGAGAAATCTCTTTACAGAACACAATAAAATTTTGGAAAGTAAGAAAAGGATACTGTTTCAACTTCAGCTAAATTAAAAGCTGGATGAAGATAAGAAATGAATTTATTAGCCATGGACATGTGAATTAAGTAAGTGGTATTGTCAAGTCCTATCAATGGTGCACCTAAAAGAATTACTCAAGTTTTTATGTGCTTATATTAAACGGAAACAATTTTCCCAGGAATACGTAATCATAACAGCCGTAAAATCGCCAAATTAAGTTAAAATGTGATTGTAGGGTAACCTAAAATGTGTAGATAAGCGATCTAAAATGCAATGTAAAATGTGATTGTAGGGTAACCGAAAATGTGTAGATAAGCGATCTAAAATGCAATGTAAAATGTGATTGTAGGGTAACCGAAAATGTGTAGATAAGCAATCTAAAATGCATGATCCACATGCTTCATTTTAGATGAAGAATGAATAAGTGTGTTTTTTCTCTCGTAGTGGATGACCGTGGTTCGATTCCCAGCTACGATAGACTTTTTCTTTGTCAAATCTTAATCTGAAAATATGTACTTAATTTACCTAATGGAAAACTTAAATATAAAAAACTGTTAATGATACCAGTAGATGTAGTAGTGGTGTCCACGATTAACTACATTGCCATTTATCATCGGAAAGAACTCATCTCTAATAATTTCCTCAAAGTTCCTGTAATGCTGGAGGAACTTCTTAGAGGAATAATAATTCATCAGATTATTTAAGTCCCTGATGTAAAATCTGTGTATGTTAAGGTACGCGTTTTCCATGGCATAATCAATAATTTCACTAAAATTGTCGTCAAATCATCCTACGCTTTGGTAACCTATTATTACCAATTTCGATGATAATTTAGAAGTATTTATATCTGACACAGTTTCAGATAAATAGAAAAAGGTATCTCCTTAACATCAAATATATCACAAAACCAAATAATAACATTAATGACTCAGCACGCTAGAAGTAGTATCTTAACGAAAGCACGCCAGTCTAATTAGAAAAACCATAACAATTTTGAAGAAAAAATCTGCGTTTTAACATTAAAATTTTATTATTAAACCCTTAGACTGCACTTCTCTCCAGATTTCCCGCCATCTTGTTTGTTTAAAACACTATCTATGAGCACTCCGAGTGTACATCCAACAAATCTCATAAGGAGAGTGAATATACCACTCATTCTGCGACTAAAAATTCGGCGCGAGCACTCAAGTGTGGATTTGTGACGTATTGAGTGTTAGTGGCCACTTGAGTGTCGTCTAAAAATTCGGCCCTAAGACGAAATTGATGCAGTCCACGCATAACAAAGAACTATCCCTTCGTGCCAAAATCAAGATGCTGAGAAATGCACTGCCGGATATTCCATTCCAGACATCACCTTTCATTTCCGTGTAGTTTACGATTTTTGCTCTTTATTTAGAAAAAGAATCTATCCATCGGCAAAAAGAAGTTTCTGCACAATACAGGGAGAATTTTATCATTAATTAATATACCTTAATTATACTTAGCGTGGGCCGAGCTAGTATATTAACCTTTAATCAGATTGTCTGTTGAAATATGTCCTGGAAAGGTACTAGAATTAAACATTGAAGAAAGAAATTCTGACATTGTTTCAGATTGTCCTGTAGCTAAAAATTACCCAAAATACTAATTAGAAACAATCTCTGTGGTGATTGTTTTACCACAAAGGCAGCAACTCTTACTAATGAATTAACACTCGCAAAAAAGAGTTGCAAATTTGGCATCTTTTGATCAATTGACCATCTGCGTGAACTATCACCAACTTTGTAATGCAATTGTAAAACTCTTGTTCTCTTACCGGAGTTTCTCTCTGATGCTCGGGAGGCACTTCTGGAGGTGCTGTAGATGTGGATGCTCCATCGTCATCTATGAATGACCACTTCCTCTCCATCTTATCCCTTTATTTCCCTCTGGAAACAACCAAAAGAGTCCAATGTAATAATTATCAATGTTTCGCAATAAACTACGATTTAATTTTGAGTATATGACCAACACTCAGTAGCATTCAGTTAAAATCCAAGGGCGTTTAACCACCGTGGAAAATAATTATTAGAATAAACATTAATAATTTTAAATAAATAATAATCAGCTCATAAAAACAAATAAACAGAAATAGATAAATGAGTATGAACGTAATCTGATGGATCACAATGATATTTGTTTCAAATCAAATTAATAAGAGCCTATCTTCCCCCTCTTAAACTCCGTACTGTTTATCAAAGGATATTTCTCATCGGAAATCATTCAAATGCATCGCAAGTGTCCTCAAACATTCAATATATCGTGCAATGTATCTTCCAATTCAATCTGGTCTGCCACTCTGAGTCTGAAAGCCAAGGTTGCGGTGTTAAGAAAATTGGCATTAAAGCAAAATATATTTTCAATTAACAATAAGATACCATTTCATTCTGTACACATACTGTATTGCGATGTATGCACAGACTTCATTGAAATATGTTGAGTCTTATTCAAGTCACTCATCGACAGCGACCCATATTAAAAGTCAAATCTTATAATTGATATTTAAAACATTTTCTTCTTTGTCGTAAATTATAATAAAATAGCTTTTGCCAACATAAATTGGACTTTCTAACAATCAATTCATAAATGATATCATAAGCATGATACTTTCATTAAAATAAAGTTTTTGTCAACTCTTTTGTATAATAAATCATTCGTTTGTTTCTTAAAAAAAA
>KZ309665.1:24565-44276 GCA_000376725.2 Ladona fulva
GATATTTACATTGGTTACGTTGTTGACATTGTTGTCGTCATTGACATTGACATTAGGTTGAGATTGATTCTGATCATTGTGTATTGAATTTACTTGGAATAATATGCAAAGACAAACTGAAATCCAGAACCCTTTCACTGCAAAACGAGAATATGGTATGTCAGATTAAGTTGCAACACTAATTACGCTACCTTAAGAAACTAATACGCTACGCCTATACGTTATTATAATACTAATAAATTACGCTAATTTTATTAGAATGCCCCACTTAATCACGAGATAGTTACTCCGTCACCACACAATCTTAACTTTCGCATTTTTAGTAACCTAATGTTGGATGATTGAATTTATAACAGAAATTTGTGAACTGCATTCACTTTCCAGATTATTTTCCATTCTTTCAAACTCCGAATTCAAATGAGTGATTCAAAATTCCCAGTTCGTTTCAATAATCTGACAAGACCTAATCAGAGAATATACGGCGATAGGATTCGCTCGTAATACTCGGGAGGAAGAACAATATCTCACTTGGTAAAGAAATATTGCTTCTTACGGTAACTTCCTCTGCAGCCATTTTGAGATCCACAAACTTGGTAACCAACGCCCTTTCTCGGATGGAAACCATAGAAATATTTCTCCACACTATTCGTCGGATATCACGAGAACATTCTTGCTATCTCACCTTATCTCAAGAACCACCTCAACCGCTCCTTCAAACCAATACTTTGTTCAGAGAAGAATACTAAAGACGACCAAGCCAGAGAATAACGAAAACTCCCGACAGCAGTCTCTCACTGACGACGATAACATGACCGGAAGTGCCTATCTTAGTAGACAGCCCCTGTATCCCCTGTATTATGGGCTTCGAACTATAGCCTTAACAGAGATAGGAAAAGTTTTCGTGGGCCTTTCAATCTCATAGAAACAAAATATGTACTCGGGCTATAACTCAGTAGTCCATAATGGCTCTCAGAAAGCAAAGTAATGCGTCGACTGTTATTTATTTATGACAGAATACGCGAGTTATACAGTTTCGCATGATAGCGGTAGTTGGTGATTTGAAGTGTTAGGGAAGAGCCATCTTCTTCATTTATGTAATTCAGAATTACAGCTATCCTGTAATGTATACATTCGGGCATAACCAAGGTAACCAAGAGTCTGATTCCTCGAGCACTGGAGTTCCGTCGCGGCTGCTGCTATCAGTGCATGCGTTCGCCATCTAGCGACCGTCCTCTCAAACACCTAATACAGCATTAACGTATCAACCTGTTGAATGTTTGAAACTTGATAACGAGCTACTTGTGCCAAATCTCTTTCTATCAGAAATTTTAATGAACATAAGGATGCCGTAAATTAATTCTCTTGAGTTTCGGACACCACCGTAAGCGTAAAATGCACAGATTCTCGATCAGAGACGCATCTTTGCCGTTCTACGTATATGGCAATGCACACCTCGACGAGAAAAGTAACCATTTATAACTTAAGCAATAAATAAGATCATATTGCGTGATACGTATTGCGAAGAGTTGCTACGAATAACGAGTAAGAGTTACACAGATGCTTCAGGACGTGGGATGGGATTCTCTAGCAGTTAGAAGATTTAAACAAAGGATTAATTTACTCGAAGAATTCAGAGAAATCACGTTCAGAGATGACATAGCCGATATAATGCGACCACAATGTTACACAGGCCGTTCTGATACTGGGAGAAAGTCAGGGAAATAGGTGTAGAAAGAATTGATTAAAGAACTCATCTTATCTGAGAACGATATGCAAATGTAATCAATTAGGGAAGTGGAGTCATGGTGCATGCACCCCCTGCCACACGTCGCCATAGTTACAGGGTACTTACATAGGCATAGATAAATGTAAATTATGAAATAGGGAAGGGAAATCACGTGAACTACAGTCAAAGGAACTGAAATTGCGCTGACGAATCGAAGTGTAATATTCCGATTGCAGATTCTCTATTAACAAGGAGGACAATTGTTTCGAAAGGCGACAATAATACTTCCAAATGTGAAATGAGTTACGTTGATTGGAACATTTTGAGAGTTTAACTTCAAGAAACCCGAATTCAAAATTCTTGTTTCCGATTACCAAAATGCATACAATAATTGAAAAGGTGTTTGAATTCTAATCAAAGAGGTTGAGAAAGTAAGTAAGAGAAAGGAGAACAGAAAGGTCCGTCTTACTGAGAGTATTACACAGATTTTCTGTGATTTTCTTCACAGACTTCACTATCTTTATGATGATTTTGCTCAGTCATTTATGAGTCCGCTTGCGCTATGATAAGTTTGCTTAGTTTATCATGAGGTCGCTTAATGTATGGTCTCTTACCTTACGATGGGACTACTGAGTTAATGATTAGTAAGCTCAGTCTCTGATAGGTTGGCTTAGTTTAGATCAATACAGATAGTTATATATCTATTCGCTTAATAAAAGATGAGTTTGCTTAGCAAATGATAATACGTTCGCTTAGTTAGTGATGAGTTCGCTCTGTTAATGATGAGATGTGTTAATGTTCAGTTCACATTAAATTGAGCAGTACGCATTGTTCACCATAACTAATAAATTGTAATGAGTTTTAGTAATTGCAGGTATCACATGTTAGTTTCTAATAGTGTTGATAATTGTTTCGGAAACGGGAAACCTTTCGGTATTTGCCTATCAACAGTTAACACTCTCGTGTCTCGAATACTCGTGATCATTTTTATCTCTACTTGGCCTCGAAAACAATAGAGAACCATTCATTGAATGTTATTTCTTGTATTACCTGCAATTAGTGGACTAAAAAATGCGTATAATTTAGGTTATTATTATCAGACAATTAATATCAAATACTTTAGAGATTATCATACGTCTATTATTTAAAGGGAAAGAAAACACATATTGAGGAGGAAAGAGTTTGCTTGTGGACATCCGTCTGTGGGTCATAGGTTATCTCCAATGGCTTATGGCGATTGCGACTTCTTCTTGGGCAAAAAGAGGCCCAACAAGGAAATCTTTCTCTCAACTGCGCTCTTCTCCGATGGAAAACAAGTTTTCTTTTCTCGTCGATATCAGGTGAACAGCGATATGTGATATTTTGGTATAACCACCTGACTTCCATTTTATAGACTAAATTAGAATTGGTTAAAAAACTCAATGATGAGTTGGTTTAGTTAATGTTGTGTTTTCTTTGTTAGTGATGATTGCGCTTAGTTTCTGATGCGTCAGATTAGCCCTTGATGAGAACGTTTATCGAATGATGAGTTTTCTTGGTGATTTTACGCAATGGATATTTTACAATAAATTTGCTAAGTCTACAAAAGAGTGTGTTTAAATTATGATGAGTTTTCTTACTTAATCATTAGTTCGCTTAGTGAAAGATGAGTATGATTTGTCAATTAAGATTTCTCTTACTTTATAATGGGTTGGCTAAACGTATTTCTTTGATTAGCGTTCTGTAATTAATGATGATTTTACTTAGTTTGGGTCAGTACGATTAGTTAATTTTAAGTTCGCTTCGTATATGATGAGTTTTCTTTGTTAGTGATTAGTTCGCTTAGTTTATGATGCGTTCGCTTCTAATTATTTATTTTATTTCCTAACATTTCTTAATTATCGTCATTTCGATCATTTTATAATATGGCGTTATACTATACTTTGATATTATACATTATTCGTCCACTAATTGCAGATAATTCGACAAGTAGCATTCGATTAATTGTTCACTAGAATATTCGAAACCAAGTAACGATATTAGTGATCGGGAGTATGCAAGACACGAGAGTAATAAGTGTATATGAGAGGATATCAAAAGTATTCCCGTTTCCGAAACAATTATCAAAACTATTTTAAGCTGGTATCACAAGTTAAGCACACTCATCATAAAATAAGCGAACTTATCTTTCCCGAATTCTGCAGAATAGTGATATGTGATATTTATGATACCTGACTTCCCTACACTAGTTACACAAGTTAAGCAAACTCAATATTAACTAAGCAAACTCATCATAAAATAAGGGAATTCGCCATTCTCTAAGTGAACTCATGACAGACTAAGCGGACTCATCGATAACTAAGCGAGCACATGATCAACTAAGCGAACTTATCACTAACGAAGAATACTCATCATTAACTAAGCCAACTCATCATCGACTTTTTTAAGCCAATTCTAGTTTAGTTTATAAAAGGGAAGTCAGGTGGTTACACTAAAATATCACACATCGCTGTTCACCTGATATCGACGGGAAAAGAAAACTTGTCGTGATTTCCATCGGAGAAGAGCGCAGTTGAGAGAAAGATATCCCTTTTGGGCCTCTTTTCGCCCAAGAAGAAGTCGCAAGTCACTGTTAGCTACAAACAATGCGAGTGGAAATAATAAACATTAGTATTACGCATTTTACTACACTAATTGCAGGTAATTATACAAGTAGCATTCCATGAATGGATCTCTAAAATTTTCGAGGCGAAGTGGCGATAATATTGATCACGAGTACGTATGAGACGAGAGTATTGACTGTGGATACGGGGATATAAAAAGTATTCCAGTTTCCGAAACAATTATCAATTATAAGGTAGTATCAGATACCTGCAATTACCAAAACTCTTCCACTTCAATATTGTTGGTTTGATAAACAGATAAATAGATGCTTACTAAATAGCTTATCTTCTGTGTTAAAAAGCTATTCTAAAGATTTACGCAAATTAATAGAACGATTTCTTTATATAAATCATCTATTTATCATATTTAAGTCCGAACTTAAGACCAAAAATTTTTGATAACTTTAAATGACACAGAATCAGGAGTAACATTTACGTAAAGTAGGATTTCATGACTTGAAAACAGTAGAATAAANTTTATATGATAAGAAATATATGGAGTTATTATGATCTTACGACGGACTGTTTCTGACTTTGGAGGACCATATGTGTACGATAATATATGTGTAGATATATTTTTATACTAAGTTGAGTTCCGTCATGCTTGACGGGGGCGTTTACTTGCTATATATAATATAATACGATTACATTATTTTCTACTCGAGGTGTGATTGGACTGTGAAATCTAAAAACGTTAAAATGAGTTTCCCATCTCAAATGTTAATTTTGGAAATTGGTCATACGCAAATTTAAAAATCTTGTATCCCGGTGGAATTCTGGAAAGAAGAGCAGCTTTCGTTTAACCTATTCTGGTGGTTGTAGATAAATTCTCAGGCGTTTGCGTTTATAAAACTCACGCGGAAAAATGTGATTGAATTTAACGCAAACATCCCGTCTCATATTTTATCGCCGGCGCGCGCGACGATTAACACGGAGAAATTCACTAATGCCATTTAAGAAAAAATAATTTGCGACCATCGCTCGTGATAAGCCAACCTGATACTTCCTCTCTCTCTGAAAAAACCGGATCTATCATCATAAAAAGAGTATAAAAACTCCTTTTTAATGAAGGGATCCGTGAATAAGAATTTCAATTACTGCTTCATGAATTTCGGGTTGGAAACATCGAAAAGACTTGTTATGGGATGCGCTCGAATTTCCAAAGTTAATTTTTAGAGTGGGGTTTTTAATGTTGATATGCATCTATAAGGCGCGGACACAGTCTCCGCGTCGTTTAATGTATATTTGCACAAGATAGAGTCAAACAAATGTCCTTTAAATACAATATTTAAGCTTCATGAAGAGCCATGCGTTTTACTTTGACTGTTTAATTATAAAGTTTCAATCTTTTAACCTCAAGTATTAGAAATGAAGGATTTTTGTACACGTTTTTAAAATTGTGTTTAGTATTGGAAATAACAATAAAATTCTCCTGTATTTTCGATTTCCAATTCTCATTATAACTCCGATTACTGGAATTACAGTTTAATTTGTTGAATATTGATAACATACGCTGAGACTCCTTCTTGGAGTACAACACGCAATATAACTGAAATACTATTAGTTTATGGAGCATTCGCCGGGTAGGAATGCCGCGTGTAAGTAGCAATCTATGGCTTGAATTTAGAATTAAAGAAGTTGAGTAAATGAATGTGGAAACATACTGAATTGAATCTCTGAAAGAGGGACGTACTATGACTTTATAGTTTATTAAAATGGTTTTCTAAACGATTCTCACATTTAATCACGAAATTATAAAATAGATCGATTCCTATGGATGTCGGTTTTTCCTTCGTTTCGAGGACATAGAGAATGGCAGTTGGCGGCGATATTTCGTATTGAAAAGTACGCAATCGCCTCCTCCCGAAACTCTCTCAGATACACTTTGACCCACAGACGGTCATTAAACTGCGAACAGTATCCTCTGTACGACGTTCTCGGCTTGAGTGGAAATCTGAGACGAATGAACTAAAGTAATTCATTTATTTTGCTATAAATATTGCACGGAAAAGAATAAGGCGGTAAGAAAATTAGTGTCAAATAATTTCTCGAGTGCCAGTTGTGGCTTATCTAAGCGAACTCCGCATAAAGAAAGCAAACATATCTTTAACTAAGCAAACTCTAAATTAATTAAACAAACTCATTGCCGACTAAGCAAAGCAATTGTAAATTATGCATTGCGTAAAACTGCCAAGCAAATTCATTATAAAGTAAGCGAACTAATCATTTACTAAGGGAACTAATCCTTGACTAAGGAAATGCATTGAAAACTAAAGAAGGTGAAAATTAACTAAGCAAACTCACTAGAAACGTAGCAATCTCATCATAAACTAAGCTGACTCTCATTGACTAAGCTAACTAATCGTTAAGTCAGCATAATCATCGTAATGTAAGCAAACTAATCAATAACTAATTGTACTTAACAATGCTAAGAGAATTCGTCCTATACTAAGCGAACTGATCATTAACTCAGCTGACTCATCATGAAATAGTCGATAGAGTCTTAAAGGAAAGATAATTAACTAAGCGAAGTCATCACACACCAAGAGAACTCATCGTTAACTAATCGTACTGATTAAAACTAAGCGAAATCATCATAAAGTCTGCTAATGTTTGTGTTGAAAGCAATAAACTCTAATTAATTAATCAAATATAGGAATGTATCGTACATTCAGCCAACTCATCATAAAGTAAGCGAAATCATGCTTAAGTAAGCTAACTTATCAAAAACTAAGCGAACTCATCGTTAACTAAGCAGAGTCATAATAAAAGAAGGGAATTCACTAATTACTAAGTGAACTCATGATAGACCAAGCGAACTCATCGATGACTGAGCGAACTAATCATCAACTAAGCGAACTTATCACTAGCAAAGAAATCTCATCATTAGCTAAGCCAACTCATCATCGACTTTTTATTAGCCAATTCTAGTCTAGTCCAAAAAAGGGAAATCAGGTGGAAGAAGGGAAATCGGAGAAGAGCGCAGTTGAAAGATTTCCTTGTTGGGCCTCTTTTCGCCCAAGAAGAAGACGCAATCGGCAAAAGTCTTTGGAGATAACCTTTGACCCACAGACGGATGACATCAAGCAAACTCCTTCCTCTACAACATGTGTTTTCTTTCTTTTTAAATCATAGACTATACGAAGCGTATGGAAATAGTAAAGATTAGTCTTACGCATATTTCAGTCCACTAATTCCAGGTAATTAGACAAGTAGCATTCCATGAATGGATCGCTAAAGTTTTCGAGGCGAAGTGGCGATAAAAATGATCTCGAGTATACAAGACACGAGAGTGTTAACCACCTGAATTTCCATTTATAGACTAAATTATAATCAGCAATAAAAGATCAATGATGAATTGGCTTAGATAATGATTGATTATATTTGTTGGTGATAAATTCGCTTAGTTTATGATGCGTTAGCTTTCACATTGATAAGACCATTTTATTAATGATAAGTTTATTTGGTAATTTTACGCAATTCATACTTTGAATTAATTTGCTTAGTCCAAAGAGAGTTTGCTTACTTGATGTCAAGTTTTCTTAGATAAACCCCAACTGACAATCGAGAAATTATTTCACATAACTTTCTTACCCCCTCTTTCCTTTGCATACAATATTTAGTATCACCTATCGGTGTTCTACGGAATTCGGGAAAAGAAAACTTGCCGTGATTTCCATCGGAGAAGAGCGCAGTTGAGAGAAAATTACGCAGTGTTAGTCCACTAATTGCAGGTAATTAGACAAGTAGCATTCCATGAATGGGTAGGCAAATAGCAAAACTTTTCCCACTTCCGAAACAATGCTCAACACTATTATAAACTAACATGCTTTTTATTAATTATCTTGAACTAAGCGTACTGCTCAATTTTAAGTGATCTAATCACAAACTCATCTCATCATTAACAAAGCGAACTCATCACTAACTAAGCGAAAATATCATTTGCTAAGCAAACTCATCTTTTACGAAGCGACTAGTTATATAACTATCCTTGTTGATTTAAACCAAGCGAACCTATCAGAAACTAAGCGAACTAATGATTAACTCGGTAATTCCATCGTAAGTTAAGAGTATTTATCATAATTAAAGCGATCTTATATTAAGCTAAGCAAACTTATCATAGACTCATCAATGACTAAGCGAACTCATTATTAACTAAGCAATTAACTACGCAAACCCATCATAAAGATAGGGAAGTAATCAATTCCCTTTTTTAGTATTCTGCGTATAGGTTTAAGAATTTAAAGGGATCAATGTCTGTATATTTACTACTAATGGGCTAAATTTCGACTTTCTTGGATACATTTGGGAAACGCTTTTACTCCTTTGAACTTGGGACTGATATGTATAGAAAGAAGTAACAAACTATTTCTGCGGTGACTGTACTTGAGTGTTATTAGGATTTCAAATTTGTGTCACTTCTTTTATTTTATGCAAACGTAAAAACAAAAAGATATTAACTTTTTATTTGTGCTTCAGATACAACACTTATTTGTCGGAAACAGCAATACACTTGTAGTTTTCATATTTCGTTCAGATGCGGGCGTAGGCAAGAAAATATTAAGGCAGAGTTCAAACTCATTTCTCGTCCGCGAAATCTTTTGGACTTTGACGAAAATGTGATATTCCAAGAAAACTATGTTTATACTTCCAAAGGTGAGCGTACGACTGAGATATTTATTGGAGCTTCATTATAGAACTTAGAATAGGAGAATATTTGTAGTTTTGGATTGGAAAGGCAGATGATATTGACAGTGTGTACTCGTGCAGAATTTATCCATGGAGGCCAAAGGAGAGAACAGTTTGCAGAAATATTTCCTTTTTGGGCCTCTTTTCCAAGAAAAGAGGGCAAATTCCATTGCCTCTTCCTCCAACCTGCACTTTGACCCCAAAACGGATATTAAAATGCACTATTTTCTGTCCATTTTATCTCCGTTGCGTACTGTTTTATTTACCTTTTCCTTGGAATTCCGAAGTATACCTAATACGGGTCGTTGACTACTGACTAGGAAACATGTCCAATAGTAATTTGAACAGTGTTAATCAGTTTACTTCATAAATTCTTTATTTCATTAGTATTACGTAAAATATAAAGAAAAATTCTCGAAGAAACACGAAACAATTAAAATAATACCAGGAAAACGAAAGGGGATGCAAATATACTAAGATTATTTCTGAAGATAGATTTAGCAATATTTCATAAAGTACTACGATGAAATTTTTATCATATAAAGAGCTTATCCTCTGCAGCCATATTTCCACCTTTTTGTTTGATAATAGATAAGAGAAAATTACACTTTAAACGTTGTTTTTCATCAAATTGTAAAGACAAGTATCAGGTTAGACAATAAGGTAATGGGGAATCAAATTCGTGATTCTGCAATATGCATTTTCTGTAATAATCCCATTTTCTCTATAGATTTAGTAACAATTCTTTCATCTTCTTGGCAATATATCCCTGTTTAGGTATTTTTATACTTTTTAAGCTGCGACTTTGTTCAGTTTAAAAGAGATTTCCTAATTCAGGTTCCGAGAAGCTATTACACTAATGTTGTTGAATGTCACTATCCCTTCTTTTTCGTGATTCATGACAGTCTTCATTCAAGTTTTTGGGATTGCAAAAGTAAAAGATGACATATAAAAAGGTGCTTAGGAGAGCGAATTTTCATCGACGTTGACTTTTACCTAAGTGATCCAATTCTAGTTCTGGGATCCTCCGTTGCGGCGCTGATGTTGGCTAGGAGAGTCTGACGATGCATAAATAAGAGTCCAATTCAAAGCCTTCGGTTAGAACACAGTGCAGCTCCGCTGAAGCAACTGACTGCGATCCTTGTGTACATCAAGTTTTCTTCGTTTTTTGCTAAAGCAGATCTTGAGGTAAGGATCAAATAATTAATTTCTGGATTGTTAAATTTAATTCATATGTAGTGTTTTCCTTCTTGCAAGTCTGCTGTAGGACACTGATATGTAACAGAATTTTATCGTTATAGTGTTCTAGAGTTAAACTATTTCATCCTTTCGAAACTTAGTACTCTTTAATTCTTCGAACTCCTATCATTAATTTGTTATTAAGTTAGCCATTATCTCTAATATACTAATGTGAATTCAAAGAATAACATAGAAGTTGGCCTTTCTCGTCATATTTAATTTCTTCTCTCCATTCTTTACTTCCTTTATTAAATATTTCCTCTCCTTTTTTCCAAACTTAAATAAGAGTCCAATTGAAAGCCTTCGGTTAGAACACAGTGCAGCTCCGCTGAAGCAACTGACTGCGATCCTTGTGTGCATTGAGTTTTCTTCGTTTTTTGCTAAAGCAGATCTTAAGGTAAGCTTAAAGTAATTAATATCTGGATTTTTAAATTTTCTATACGTACCATCTTTCTTCTCACAAGTCTGCTGTGGGACACACTATTGTATTTCATAGTTATGGTGTTTGGTGATTAAGCTATTTCTTCCTTTCGGAACTAAGTATTCTTTAATTCTTCAAATTCTGATCATTAATTTGTTATTAAGTTTGCCATTATCTCTAATATACTCTTGTGAATTTGAGGAAAAACATGAAAGTGGGCCTTTCCCTTCGTATTTAATTTTTCTCAATATTCTCTCTCCATTTTTTAATTCCTTTATTAAATATTTCCTTCTTTTTTGTCGCGTTCATTTACATTTGCTTTCTTTGCGAATTCAAAGATCGAGAGAACGGAATTCCTTGAGTTGAAAAGAGAAGTCATTATTGTTAATTTATGAATTTTCTTGTTTTCCTTACTTTAGTAATTAGAGTAACGTAATGAGAGGCTAGATGGTGGAAACTAAAAGTCCCAATTATTTTGTCTTCAAAACTCTGATGATGTCTCATTAAATATTCTTTAATGAAATAAGTTCTTCATTTTTTAAAAGTAATACTTTATTCTTTTCGTTCAAACTTATTGGAGAGTTTTAGTGTTCTTTTGCTAAATATAATTCACATCTTCTAATAAAAAAGCTTTTACGAATTTATGCTATAGCTTAAAATAATTGCAAATCATTTTTCTTAACTTTTACAGTATATAACTGACTCTGAACACTTTCGTAACTTCTGATTCTAACGCAGCGCATGTAATTTACTGTCGTTGTTCAGGTTTAATTTTACTTTAAAAGTGATATACAAGTTGTGAATATTATATGCAAATAATAGATTGGGATAGGAACACAAAGTTGCCCGATGCATTATCTACAAAACTACTCTTTTAAAATTCTATTTCAGCGTATTGAATCGGAATTCCTAAAATCCAAACGAGGTAATTCCAATGTTTTCACCTCTGTTTTTGTGTTCGGTGTGTGGAAATCAATCGGGAATCCGCGATAAAGACTCGCAATGGAATTATTTACGGGGAAACGGAGATTAAATAGTAGCGACCTCGTCCTACGCCTTCAAATCCCCTTTAATTCCGTATTATTTGCATAATATTTTATTTGTACCAGATATTTATTTTTAAATCTAGATAAGTGTACCTCCTCTAAATGCTTTAAATATTGCTCTTAATAAGTGTATGCAGTTTCACACGACACTTTCTTTCTGTTTTATTCCTGCGGTGGATGATTTTTCCTATGCTTCATTTCAGTCTCCAAAAACCCGGAACTGTACTTTTCCTAATCTCTTTTTACCCCTAATCATTTCTTTGATACCATGATTATTAAATCTGGTTTACTTTAACAGCAGTTCAGAGTGAACTGCGAGTTTTAAGACTGCATCTTGTCCGATTTACTTATTCAATTAAAGTATTACCGATCGAATTCCGGCGATTGAGTTATTGGGGACGGTATTCCGTATCTCCTGTTCCTATAGTGACTGATGTATTATATCTAATAATCGTCATCTAATTCTCACAGGTACCACATTAGTTAATTCTTCATCCGGGGACGATGACTCGATTTGAAGTCATCCTGCCGGTGGCATTCCATTTAGCGTTTCTGTCTTGCTTGGGGTTCTCCGAGCGTGTCATGATTTCGGTGCAAGTCAGCAAGAGGGACGATGGAGAAATAGGGGCATCCCTGTACGTCGCCAACGCGACACGGGATATCTTCATAAACTCGAGTCTATCTGTCGACATTTATGCAATAATGGACAGCTCCAGGATGTTAACAGACGCCGGAGGATTTGTAAAAGGTAAGGCTTGCAAGATCATTTTAAATCTGTGTGTATGCATTCTTTAGCAATAGGCAATTAGGAAATGATTCTTTATTTAAATCATAACCTTGACAATATTTTAAGCAAATCTATATTATATAATATCATATAATTTCCCAAATGTCCGTCCGTCCCCCTCCGTATCTCAGAAACTGTTAGATTTAGAGACACGCGGTAAACTGCGTTGGTTTTTTAATAACTGGAAACCCCGGCATGCTTGATTTCATCCACGGAAAAATCCGGAGTCAAACCCCGGAGCTAAAAATGTGTTTCCGTAAGACTAAATGCGATTTTTCCTTTTCGAGAGTGCAAGGCTTTCTTTCTTCATTAATTAAAATACCTAATTTTGAACGTATTTCCGTCAAACTTTGTTCTTTCGATGGTGAAATATGCATCCAATCTTATTTTTGCCGTGTTTAAACGTTTAAAGGTCCAATAGTTAAATAATTTTGCTTTTATTTCGAAACTTGATGGAAATTTTCTGCTTTTTCTGAACTCGCTACGGCAACCGTCATTGTTGCCACGGAAGAATAAACAAGCAACGTGGACGATTAGGAAAGCGGACAGGAAGAGAATAGAGGCGTTTGAAATGTGGACATGGAGAAAAATGGAAGGTATAATTTGGAGTGATAGATGCTAAGAAATTCTTCTCGGGTAGACAACCGGGTTAGTTCTTCGGTGTAAACCGAAGAATTTCTTAGTCGAAGACTATTAATTGATTTGGAAAAGGTGTGATTAAACGATTCGTTTATAATGGTTGATAATTCAAAACAGACACAATGAAATTATTTATTGTATGGAGATACGTTTCTAAATATACAAAAAAGTCACAAGCAGATATGCACAATGCGCGCAGATATTGCACGGGAACAGCTAGTATTAAGTTTAATTCGCGAAGTGTCCGTCCGTCTGCCTGTCCACCTCTCTACCTTAGAAACGGATAAGAGACGCGATTAACTGCGTTGGATTTTAAATTGCTAGACCATGGCAAAGTTATTTTCATTTTGGAGAGGCCCGGAGTCGAACCCCAGAGCTTAAAATGTGTTTCCGTAAGATTGCACGCGGTTTTTCATTTTCGAGAGTGCAAGGCTTTCTTTCTTCATTAGTTAAAATACATAAATTTGAACGGATTTCTATCAAACTTTTTCCATTTGAAGGCAAAATCTGCAAGCAATTTTATACTTACTGTTGTTATGATTACATATCGCTTTTTGTAATAATTAGATTTTATTTCGAAATGTATCGGAAATTTCCTACGTTTTCTGTGATAAATACGGCAGTTNCTGCCAAAAATGAAGAAATTAAGGGATTGCGGAGGTACATCTGTCCTAAAGAAGGTAAAGAGAATCTCAATACTTTCAACTTTTTTCATTTCCCTTTTCACTAAATAATCATCTGGAGTACAATTGTATCTTTTACCGCTTAGTAAACAATGGGTCTGCTAAGTTTGTGATAACTCCGCTTAGTTTATGAGTTCCCTTTGTATATGTTGAATCCGCTTAGTGTATGATGAATCCGCTTAGTGTATGTTGAGTCCGCTTAGTGTATGTTGAGTCAGCTTACTATCCGTTACTGACGGTATTATAACTTTTAATCGATCAGTAAAATTGTTATCTATATATTTTAAGCACTCGATCTCTGTCAGAACTCTTCCTTGCCTCAACACCAAAGAACGTCTCATCCTTGTTTCAATTCAGATGTTTAAAGACACTTAAGTAATACTAATTTAGTCACACGAGTGATTAACTTTTTTGTTTTTAAAGTGCAACAAAAGAATTGAATTTGAGGTTCGCAGGACTGATTTTAAGAAAAGAATGTTTAGATTAATAACAATCAGTCTTGGTGGCTTATGTTCTATAATTGAATGTGCATTAAAGGGAAAATTTGAAGTTTTTGGTGCATTAAGTAGAAAAAGAAGAGATTCTAATGAAACATTTCATTAAAATGCGATGTAGAAATACTGAATGGTGAACTATGTTTACAAATTGTGTGTGTTCGTAGTTCTTGGAATCCAAGGTTAACAAATTTGGTCGAATTTCTGTAGAATTTAAGTGCATAGTGAGTTAAATTATTAGCATTATTTTGCTTAATTACTAACAAGAATCCAAAATGTCTATTTTTCATTTTTTAGCATTTTATTTGTATGCCGATATTACTTATGCTCTCAAAAAATATTTACATAACTTCCGCTGATTATCAAATCCCCAAAGCCCCCCCCCTGAATGTGTCGTTAATTAAGGGCAACCCAAGTAGAGGAACAGGGAAGGTTGTTGATACCCTAGGAGTTACATACTCTGTGGTACTCCTATTTTCAGTTGCTAATTTTGCATTAAAAATGTTTAGTTGTGTCAATGTTCCGACACTTGAGTCTATAACTTTTGAGCAGGGAATATTCACTCAAAGTCCCTTGTTAGATTCCTCACCTCTTGTATATTTGATGAATTAACAGAGATAATCGGTATTTCATTTAGCTGATTGCATTTGCTATTAAATAAATAATTTACATCTTTTCATTATTTAACTAATGCTATCTTGATCTAAGGCTTTCCTGGTGGATAGCTTGTAAAAGGGTTTCTCGGGTTTCCCTCACCGGGTTGGAAACCCGAGAAACCTTTTTATAATGCTATCTTTTCAGCATAGGAAATTATAGTTTTCTGTAATCCAACGTAATTTACACCCTTTCAAAGGAATTAAATTTGTAATTTGCAGGTTTCCTTTAAATAATGAAAGTTAAGGCCATTGGATACAAGGCCTGAATATCCGTTTTCAGGCTGTTGGCAATAACATCGCCATGATTGCATGCATATAGATAAAATATTTCTGTTTTCGCCATTCGATGCTTAAAAGATGTTGCTATGCCTGCACACATACTTTGTTAGGTTCATGCAAACCGTAATGGAGAAATAAATTAGAGAACATGCATAAAAATCTATCCCTTTTGTTGGAGTGGTACTCGGCAATTAGAAGTGATACGAAAATCTCCTAGGACATTTTTTTAGCTTAATCCTTTACCAACGAATCCAGGCACTTTCCAAGTACGTAAGTATCACACAATTTCCGTAATCGTGTAATTTGAGCAACATGTCCGGCGCATTGTGGAGCAATTAGATCGAAAGAGCTTCCGCGCTAGTGTACGTCGCCCCCTCCGCCTCCCTTCCCCAACTCTTGGTGGAGGGCTCTACCTCCCCTCACAACATGTCCTTCGAAAGGGATTAAGAAGAAAGGATCTTTTCTGAGGCTCTGAGAGCCTTCTTCGGAAGAAGAAAGCAGAGGCGGTCTTTGGAATATCGGCAAATGTTATGCAGCTCATTCTTCCGTATACCGGCACGCCTCCATATCCCGGTTAAAGATTACGAAATACCATTTGCTGTTTTAGATAATTACACTGGAAAAGATTAATTGCGTTATACCATCACAGAATACCTACATGCATGCTCATTCAAACAAACGTAGAAGCATCATCGGATGCAATTAAAGGGAAATTAAACAAATGGGGACAAACATCCTAGGTAAAGAAGGTAAAGAGACTCAACACTTTCAACTTTTTTATTTCCGATTTCACTTAATAATCATCTGAGGAGTTTAATATGTATTCGTTACTTACGGCATTTTAAATTTAATATGATCGATAGAGATGTAATCCATATTAAGTACACCATCTCTGTCAGGCCTTTCTCTTCCCTCAATGACCACAGAATGTATTCTTTACGTGTGCTTGCTTTAATTTGAGATACTTTAGAACATGATAGATTGATAGAAATGGAGAGGGGTTTATTTTTTCGTTTAAAAAGTAACAAAGGAATAAAATTTAAGGTTCGCAGGATTGATAAACTGCTTTGAATATTGAAAGTTCAGATGAATAACAACAACAAGATGATCGAAACTTTGCTCACTTGAGGTTCGTCCCAATCGACCATTATAATTGAAGAATTGCAGTTTTCGGAGCTTCAGCTTGAAAACCAACAGATCTTTATAAGTTGTGCGTGACTTTAAATGCAAATATTTAGCAAATAACCTGCAGTTTTCTTACCTCTTACAATTTCAGCAAACTACTGACATTGCAACGAATAAGATGATAAAGAAATGAAAGCTTTTTCACAGTTTGCATGATACAATCGGCACAATTACAAAAGCCCTTTAAATCCTTCAGTAAATAACAATTTAGACTTCGTAGAGTGGGGTTCTCAACTAAAATTAGCGTGAAATGAATACATATTAATCAATTTTTGGTATTTTCTTGAACTGATGGCCTAAGTTCTTTAAGAACGTGTATTAAATGGAAATGTAATATACATTATTAATGTTACAAAAAGTCTTACTAATATTACTTATTGTGCTGGATTAGCATGGATTTCTTCTTACTAGAACATTCTGTAAGCAGTGAAAAATTACCTCAATCCTCATTTTGCCCAGTAAGCCTCACTCAAATGCAGTGATAAATGAAAAGTTATTCGAATAGTGTTGTGTGTTTCATTACCGTGAAATTACTCCTTATTACATTCTGTTTCTGTAAGGAAGGGCAAACTTCCTCACTCCTCACCTTGTCTACACGCCTGAGCCTACTCTCCAAAGCTTTTCGTTGCTAACGGTGGAGGGATGAGGTTCAAACCAGCCTTCATGCTGAAGACTGTACAGTCAGACTGTAATTGCGTAATTTTTTCGTGATAATACAATAAATAATATAATCCATGATAATAATTAACTTTTTGTCGCTGTCATTCGCAGTCTTTCTTATAAAATTCGAACTTACGAAAGTATTTAAGCGTTCTAATGCAAGCAGGACTTTTCTTTTCCATGTAGCAGTCGGAAAACGAATTCATTCGGGTGAAGAAAACTCTAAAGGATACAATAGAAATATGTGTGCGAAAATTAAGAACTTTGTGATAAATAAAAGGATATGTTTGGATTAACCGTCTTTCCTGATTATCTGCGCACAATTCAGAGTTTGCTGTATGTCTCATTAACTCTCTCTCGAATCTAATGAATGTTTTCTGTTCTTTTTCAGGCGAGGAGTTGCTGAGTGTCATTTCGGGAGACGACGAAGGATACGAGAAGATATACGTCCGGGAGAACAGAACACAAGTGGCAGATTTACTAATTGTAGATGGACATTATTCCGTCGATTCTTCCGAAGAAATACTTGAAATAGACCCTTTAAGAAAGCAGTTGTGTAACTTTTGGATATCAGACGATGGAAAGCTGTTCAAAGGCATAGGGTGGAATAAATTCAATTACCTATTAAATGGAGGATTAGGACCAAGGTCCTTCACTATTAGGTTCATAAAGAAAGGTAGAGACACTTCGCCATCCGCGGCAGCAATAAATACATTCAGAGAGTTGGTGAGAACAGCAATTTGCTCGAATGTGTTGTCTCCTAACTATTCCATTATACCGAAGTACTTGATTTATGACCCGTATTCAATAAGTAGCGAAAGTTTCGAGAGGAATGGAATGAGTAAATGGGTTGGTTACAGAGACAATGTGGACTTCCTGATTACTCCTGATAGCCACGAAAAAGGGACTCAGCCAATCGTGTCAGAATTAGAGTGGAGTGGCGAAACACCGAGAGGTGGTACGAAGACCATTTCACCTCCCATTGAATACTTAGTAGTCGAGAATCATGGACCAAGGTGTTTCTTCAATTGCGGGTATTATGTTAAACAAATACGGTACGAACTTGCTAATAATTTCTGGTTAGCTGAAGATGGCAGAGCGTACGAAAACTTGGGTTGGGAGAAGACGGATGATACATTTTTCCAGAAAAAGAAAGATGTTTCTATACTTTTTATGGGATCATTTAACAGTTACAGTCCCAATAAACGCATATTGGACGCCTTTGATGGTCTAATAAAAGAGGGAATACGGTTGGGAAAGTTGTCCCAAAATTACAAAATTGTATCAAGTTATTTTGTGGGAGAATCTCTGGAAGTGGAACTCCGCAAACATCCAAGATTCTCCGGAACATTTGCGGAGCTTCAGAGAAACCTTGAAATATAATCTCAGTAGTTCTCAGAAACCGTATATCGCTTTGTTCGAACTGGGTTTTCTTCATTCACTTTTGTTGGTTTTAAATATTAGAATTTAAATAATTTTTGTAAATATTTAAATAATTACCAAATAAAATTTGTTCGTAAACAGTATTCAAACATATTTCTGCATAAATAAGTTTCTCTACCATTATCCAAAATTGACAGTAAGGTTTTTGCAAAGTTTCGGAAATACTGCATTACCTTATACTGTTTATCAATCATTGTGTGTTTTGAAATATTATCAATTTTGTTCATTAAATAAATAAATTCAGCTAAAACATTGCTAGAGCAGTACGCAACGCTAGATTAATGGCATCTACACACAAGTTGTAGGAAGAGTCCCTTCAGGTGTAGCATCATCAGTCTACTGAAGTGTCTACACACAACATTACAGCTGTACGCACAATCTAGACACAAATATGTCTTCCCGTAGACAGTAGAATGATAATTTTTCAATCCCATAATTAATTACTGAGATTTCTAATCCTCGAGTATCTTTGAAGGATTTAAGGCAGAATTAAGAGTCATATTTTTGTAATTCCAAATTACAAATGAATTAATATTGCCTTTGGTAGACAATCATGGCTTTATTCATCAGAAATTCCCATTCAGTCCAACGGTAATGTCCAGGAAGGAAGACCATAGTGTGGTCTTCCAAAGAAAAATTTCATGCTCTTGCTTTTGTGTCTTAGAATTTGCAATTGATTCGGAGACATCATTGCATATCTGCATTCAAATTTCTGAAATCCTTAAATTTTAATTTTTGATAGGACAAAAAGCAGGAAAATTTTGTTCCAAAGATTTTGTAGGAAGGCTAATTAATCTTCAGCTTGACTTTCATTATTCAAAGGAGTTTATCAAACCAGCAAATTGTAAATTTAATTCCTTTGAGGCTCCTTAATGAAGGTTCCGTTGGATCACAGAAAACTATCACATACTATGCTGACAAGTTAGCATCAATTAAACACCGAAGAATTTATATAATATTCCTTTAGGAGCTAATGTAAACGGCTAAATGAATTTACAATTAACTTTATTAATTAATCAGAAATACAAAATGTGAGGAATCTATGTTTATCTGTGTCTGAGAAATGATTTTATAGTTAAGAAAAAAACTGTCTTTCAGTTGTTTTACTGCTGAAATAATTCA